>JAQQZT010000014.1:12790939-12808092 GCA_030068275.1 Clarias platycephalus
CGGGCTTCTCTGGGCCCCCTCTCAGTCATGGGCCCCGAGAATCGTCATCCTTTACCCCCCCTTTACGGCGCCCCTGGTTACCAGTACAACAATTCATCGTGAACTTTTTTATTATTTCTGAATTTTTTCAGTTCAGTTCAGTTAAGCTATTTTTAATTTGTCCAGTGAATGTAATCATTAATAAATAAGTAAATAATAAACATTATATATTTTTTGACATATCTGACATCTCGTTAGAGCATTGGCTCATTTTTTTCCTTTTTTTTTTGTCCTTTTTATACATTACAGTACATTAAACATTTTACGCACATATATCCTCAAAAGATATTTTTAGCACTATAAATCATATCATGGATTTGTTCATGAAATGTAAAATAAATATCAATGGCATAAATTGTCAGCAGGCTTAGAAATTTTTTTTTAAATAAAAATACAAAAAGAATTTGGTTTGTTCTGTGAGCTCAAACACATTCTATAAGTAAACCAAGTAAATAAATCAAACAAATAAAGATAAGGCTTATAGTTTATTTACCCCCCCCCCACACACACACACCCATACATTTTTTGACCATTACAGAAAGCTGAAAATACAGACACATGAAATCTTTAATGAGACCCAGTTGTTTACTAGCAGCTGCACTATAAATGACTACCCTGAGCCTTGCACTTGCATAATTGTGAGTACCAACAAAGCATTGTGCAGTGGGTTGGGTTTATTATAGAACATCAAATTCTCATACGTTTATAAAAAACAAACTAGAGTACAGTGATTTACTCCTGAAAACAGATGTCACAATCTGTATTTCTACTGCTGACGTGGATTGTTCATATGATTGGGAAAAGGACTCTAGCATTTATTCTTTTTTTTTTGCATTTGTAAGCCACAATATATGTATTTAATGTTACTTTTTATGCATAAAACATCACTTATTTGTTTCATCTAAAATGCAGTGTATTGTTTTTACATTAAGTTTCAAAATTGAAAATAAAACTATTCAAAAACACAAATGGCCTTGGAATACATTGTTTTTATTACAATTTTGCATTAATTATTCTGCAGGATGGATATTTTTCTTTTTCTTTTTTCACTTAGTTAAATTTTATTTGAATGGAACCTTTAAGGATATTATTATTATCACTTTACAGAAATCCATTCACACATTCATTCTCCAGATTATTTTAATTTAACTCACCTTTTAATTTTAGAATTTCCCCATGCAGATGTACTGTACTGTGTGCCTGCATGTGTATGTATTTTTGGCTTTAATGACCCTTCAAAACTATGGAAACTACGAACCATTTATTTAACAAATTCACCACCTGTATTATAAGCAAGACATAAATCCAAAACTACATGATCTTCTGGGGTTACAGTATAGAATTTACTCTGGTATAGGAATATCAGTTACATCAAGAAAATTATATATATTATTATTATTATTATATATATATAGATTATATATATTTTTCCAAATCTTTATGTTAACAATCAAAAGAGGGAAAGCCCTCTTTGGAGTCATAGATGGAGCTGGGTTTGTTTGAGTCTTGAGGCTTTTTGATCCTTTGCTTAATAGTGGCTTATATTTTCTTATATTTTAGTGGATTAAATTTTAAGTGTAACCAGGTCTCAAATAATAACAAAAATAATATTAATAATAATATTCACTTACTCACTCATTGTCTATACAGTACCACTTTATTCTGTATATCTCAGGAAACCACAAGGCAGGGTACATTAATCCATCGCAGGGCACACACTCATACAGGTACAGTACATACACTCACGCTCTTTTTGGTTTTTTTTTAATTGGGAATGTCATTCAACCTAACCTGCATGTCTTTGCAATGGGGGAGGAAACCAGAGTACCCAGAGAAAACCCACCAAGCATGGGGAGAACATGCATGCACACAGAGGTGCAAGGCGACAGTGCTACTGACAGACCACTATGCCACTATGCCGCCATAATAATAATAATAATAATAATAATAATAATAATAATAATACATAAAAAAAAATGTAAAACAGCAAATTTTCTCAAAAAGGGGCCATGTTAATGTGTTTCCTTTTACTTTTTATATGCACAAGATTAATTGTAACTGATTAATGCCAGGTGGTCAAAGACTGTACACACTCAGAAAGCAAAATGGCCAAACAATTTCCAAATAAAAATTGATGGAGCTATTATGGTAATTATTGTCATTAGAAGCAAATAAATGTGACACAAGCAGCAATCTGCAGGGTTCAAGAACTTCAATAATTTGTGATGATAGCACAATGTTTATTGTGCAAAATGCCTGCAGAAATCTGACTGGTTGAAGGCAGAAATACACAGATAAGTCATAACATCACAAAATAAAACATGATGCTCAGTATTGTGTATGTTCCCCTTGTGGTCCCTGGGCAGATCTGGCTCCTCAGCGCATGAGTCCACAAGACGTCTGGATGTGGTGTGCTGTCTGGCACCAGGACATTGACGGCAGATAATCCGGTGCTGTAGGTTGCGGGGTGTAACCTCCGTGGATCAGACTTGTTTGTTCAATATAGTACATCTCATTGGCACTCAATCAGACTAAGATCTGGGCAATTTGACAGTCATGGGATCTTTGGTTGCTGGGCCATGTGCAGGGTGCGCTGTCTAGCACTTCCTCTTTCAGCAATTTGGGCTATATTGTCTCTTCTGTGGAACTGAACCAGACAAGCTGGGCTTTGGTCCCCCATTCAGTGCCCATTATCCTGTCATCAGTTTACTGGTGTATAATAGATAACCAATGTTAATATGTTAATGTTTTGTGGCATTGATGTTATGGCTAATCAGTGTATTTTTAAAGTAATTCAGTGGTGATTAAAGATCCATTTACAGATCTGAGTAAGTTAGCCCACCAAATTTTAGCTCTATTTGAAATTCAGTTCCTAAGAAATAGCAATTTCGAATTATGCATGCTTAAAACTGATTAGGCCATTACTTCACAAGTCTACTTACAGTTTGCCACATAGATGCAGCATTCCATATGCATAATGAAGCTAATTGGGGGAAAAAAGGCTGTACTTTTCTGCATAACATAATGATTAAAATGTGAAGCATCGGAAACAGAGGGCGGATGATTGCAGCTCATGCAGAACCTCATTCCAGTGTATATTTCAGGTTGGTGATATTTCATCCATCTTTAATTTATATCCATACATTTATTTTGTGTTTATCTTTCCAGACACGCACAGTGTATATTCCAAATGTATTAGATGTAGCCAATCACTGTTCCCGATATATACAAGCCATATCTATTGCATATTCTGTATGTAAAAGATGCAACCAATTTCCCGCCTGTGATAGAGCGGTGAAGTAGACCCTGCTTACAGAAGAGTTCTCGGCCAGAAAAACCATGTCACTGTGGTCCATAGCAGATCCTTATTGAATCAGGTTTATTAAAGCTTTGCAACATATGAAATGCATAAACTTTACATTCGAGCATTACATTGATAGGTGTAGTGCTGCGCAGTGCGAATGATGCTCCGCTCCTCCTTTTTTCTTCACGTTAGGAAAGAAATATTTGTATAATTCGATTTGGAATTCATGCAAACTGTTTCCATGAAATTTGTAAGTGCTTGAAGATCCAATCACCAGTAAAGCTTATGGTGTTAATTGATTCACAATATCAACTACTGCACTGAGTAACATACAAGAAAACATTCCACCTTAAAAGCTGCATGTAGCTGTATTGCTAGATGCTCTTAACTAATAAAATGAAGAGGCAGTAAAACATTCTTTTTAAAAGTAATAGCGATGAAAAACATTGCATGTGTTATTAAATCCTGTTATAACCATGTATGTACACACATGCACCCATTATGAAACTAACAAATAGCGTTAGAGCTCTGGTTATAGTATGATAATAATAAGAAGAAGAAGAAGAAGAAGAAATGTTTTAGAGGACACCCAAAGCACGACCTATTATAAAACAATTTGAGTAAACCCTTGGTTGGCATAATTTGCTCCGCAAGCATGCTTGCATATCAAAACACTTGCATACTGTATCAAAGTGAATTTCCCCAGAAGAAAAAGTTGAAACTTTAATGATTCATTCCACAGCCTAAAATGTTCATATAAAAATAATTAATGCAAAATGGCAATAATTTACCCATTTCTAAACTATGGCAAATTTTGAAATGGCACTGACCCTAAATCATAGTCAGTAGGGGGAAACTGGAGGACCTGGAGGAAACCCACCAAGCATGGGAAGAACATTGAAATACTCGTACACACTGTACTGTAGGTGAAAGACAACAGTGTTTACCATGACGCCACCAAGCTCCACAAATGGCTCTGAATTATGTGAACTTGACCTCTAAGTTCATGTTTTTAACTTGTCACCATACGTGAAGAAGGAACGCATACAACATGTAAAAAAAAAACCATTGTTAAGGCATTTAAATCAATGATTGTGGACTGCTTTTTTCGCTAGATATGCTATCATGAAGTCCTTTGCTACCTTTTCATTGTGGGTCTCTTCGATACTATGTGTTGTGCAAATAGGAGTGTGAAAGTGTGCAAGGACATCAAGACAATCCTTCCCTGGTTTTAATCACCTTCAGGTGAGCATTAAATTTAATTAAAGGAGGTTGAAACATTGTTTCAACATTGAAAAAACATCAACAAGGATCAGGTGATCATTGGCTATGTATGCTTTCAATCAGAAATTAGGTAAAAAAATAAAAAAAAAAGTTAAAAAAGGTAACCAAAGTGTCTCTGATGTTATCTGGATGTTTCCATTTTCTGTAGGAGAGCTTGCACTTCAAAACTGCTTTCAGAAAATGTGACGTGTTAAGAACCTTAAAACAGCTTGTGGCAGAACCACAGGAAAAATGCTCTGTAAAAGTCAGTTCAAACATATTCATGCTGTGAATTTCTCAGACTGGTGTCTTTAATAAAAATTTCTCTTATATGATAAAACTCTCTCACAGAGCAGTGAGTTGAAATAAATGTGAGCATGCTTAAACGGTAACATGACCACATTACGGTGTACTAGATTAGGTGTTCTAGATTATTTACAGGAAACTACAGTACTATAGTGATATTGTGATAATATACTGTAAGTATTGTATGTTATATAAAGTACAAGGCTTAACTTCATCATAATGTTCAAATTAATCCGTATTTTCTCTTTCTTCTCAGCTTCCCATTACATGCACATATAGTATAGGTGATGTAAACTACAACAACTCAAAAAATAATAATAATAAATAAATAAAACATAAACCATTCATCAATCAATGATACAAATGTGGATTTAAACACTATTTAAATTGAAATGCTTTGATCGCAGAACTTGTTTTTCCTCGCTGTATAAATCACCATTTAGTGGTGTGGTTCATGAGACAGTGACTCCTTTGAACTCTTTGCCTGCTAAGCCCCATATGTGGCTTAGTGTTATGCACTGGGTGTTCTGATACCTTTCTATCATGGCCAACATTGACATTGTCCAGCCTACATTGGCGGTTCTGTGCGATCGGACGTCTGTGGGCTAGCCTTTGGTCCACACAGGCATAGAGAGCCTTGGGTGTCCATGATTCTCTCACTGGTTTACTGAGATGTTTGTGACATTAACCATCCTAATGTGGTTCTGGAAGTTTATTTAAGAGATTCAGCCACAGAGCTCCATAATACCATCATAACACAACACAATGGACCAAAGAATCAGATAGGAGCTCAAACATAGGTGCATATCTCTCTAAGTAGTTATATATTCACATTTCACTCTAGGGTTAGGGTTAGCTCACAAATAGTGTGAATACCAGGAACATTTGGATATGAGCATGTGTTTGTTGCATTTGTTTGCAAACTCCGCCAACTCTGCATCATTTTAAGATAGCTGCAAACTAGCTATCTATATCATCTATATCAATGTTGGAGAGATGAGAAATATTAACTTAAAAGCATATTGGCTATTTATCTAACAGTAGTCATATTTCAGCATAGCTAATGTTAGCTAGCAAGCAGCTAGTGATATTTGCTGGGTTTGTTTGTAAATAACTGACAACCATGTTATTTATCCTCTATTTTAGAATCCAACATGGTTTGTCCAGTAATGTAGACTTCGATTATATAACTTTACTAATTGTGCAAATTAGGCATTTAAAGCTTGCATACATCATATCTAAGTTATAAAATGTTGAAAACACCACAAAAAGCAGCAGGTCTATTTTCAGATGCACATACCTGTAGCAAGATTGTAGGCTCTTAATCATTTGATCTGCTTCAGTATTGCCTTGTCATTCTAGGTAATGCAAGGTCTTGCAAGGACATCAAGGTCGCAGAACATACTGGAATATTGTCATACTGAAATATTTAAGTAGTTGTCTGCCAAATGCTTTAAATAGATTATTGAGAGGATTATTAGCCTCCGGGCACAATAATATTGACAGATCTATTTACTATGACAGGCAATTACTTTAAAATACAACCCTAAATATCTTGGAAAATAATTGAGCACAAACATGTCTTTTGCACAAGCAGATGAGACCAATTTAGTAGGAGACTGAGCTGGGTGTGGCATTAACAAAATTAACCTTCAATCATTTAAAAACTATTAATGAGCACAAATGTTTATTTTGCATGCACAAACAATGTACAGCAATTGCAGTACGGTTCCTCACACCCTGTAACTGCAAGCAGCAAATGTTTGCATATTAACCGCATTTAGAAATCAAAGAATTATTAAGGTTTTGTTTTGTTCTTTTATAATGGAAAGACAAATTGCTGATTGTTTCCATGTTGTGCAAACAGAGTTAAAAGAGCAAAGATTTACAAAATCAACAGTTAGATTTTAAGAAATAATCAATTCCCGCTAGTTCGCCAAATAACACAAACAGAGTGAAGAAAGCTAAATGTGGTTTGAGCATTAACAATAGCTTTATTTCTTCCATGTTGTGCTACAACACAATAAGGTAATCACAGATTACTTTAACCCATTACAGTACCTGTATAATCTTTCAATCAAGTATAGTTTTTTTTTACATTTAACATATTATGAAAAAATCCCCATACTTTCACTTACAGTATGTATCCTATTACTGTACGTTCTTTTGTTATTGAAATAATATATTTGCTGGCAGAGTTTGGTCACTGTAGAGGGAAGGGTTTGAAACATCTTCTATTATCCTCATAAATCCTAATTGAAATGCCTCTTCCAGGAGATGAGATGACTCTTCTTTCAGGATGACTCTACCCCTATCCACAGGAATGGTTTTATGTTGCAAATGATGTAAATCCTGTTACAGCCTTCACAGTAAACACATTTCAGTTTAACCGAATACCTGTAGATAATTATGAAGCGTTTTTCCAGACATCTCCCTCCAGTCCAGTTCTAGAGACTTGTAGAATCTATGCCAATGTGCATGGAAAATGTTCTGGTTTCTTAGTAAGACACTGAAGACCGCTTTTTGCTGTTTCTTTTCTTCATTTTTTTTTTTTTTTACCTGTCTGAATCAGATTTTATATACTTGTTCGCTATTCTACAAATACCATTTTACTATTGTGTTCTTTTACTACTTATTACTTACTAAATTAAATACATGTATTTATGTATGATTATTTTAACCCTGTTTTCTAACTAATACTACTTCTTACTAATTCTATTTTACTTGCAATAATAAACAAACTGGAAAAAAGTTTATATAAAGCTTGAAAGACTCTGTAGTCACTTACATTTCTTCTCCTCTATTTAAGCCTAAAACTAACAAAAGAAAAACTTTGTCCAACATCAATTTTAGTTTTAATCGGTAGGGTTTTTTTTTTTTTTTTTCCAAATGTAATGCACTATGTACAAATATGTAAGAATATAATTATTAGCTGGGAAGTACAGTATATTGCAGTATATTCTGATTTTGGTAGCATTAGACAAAGTGACTACCTATTATTCATACATACGTTTTTCAGAAGATGCCTAGCACAGTATAATCTACAGGGTAGTTAGATGATTAGTGACTAACTACAGTATACAGCATGTTTGAAACTGAAAAAGATTCAAGTGGTTTTATCTGTGTATGCATGCACGTCAGCATCAGGTTTGCTTATGGTGACTGACTTTATTGTAGTCACATTTAATCTATTAATTAGGGTTTAGACTTGTGTGCATCACTTTTAATCAGTTTGCATAAAAGTGCTGAATGGCATATCTGCATATGGTTTTGTCTCTGTCTCTTTCAAGGTCTCTTTCAAGAGGATTTGTTAAAGGTCTCTTTAGCAGAGGATTTTTATTAAAATTTATTAAAGACTGCATTTTCCTTATCTTTCTACTAACTAACAATCCCGTGAGACTTTGCTGTTGGTAAATTTTATAGTAGTCTGTACCTTCTGGTTTTAGTCTGACCCTAGGAAACTGGACAGGAAACAAACAGCAACAAGCACCCTTTTGGGGCTTATGTTCTGGGTTTTGCAGCCATTCAGCTGAAGATTAACTGCAATTCAGTCCAGAGTTCATCTTCAGGGGTGTGTAAATTTATGGTTTGTTAGGGCCATTAATAATCTCAGTTTTGTGCATTATTCCTTGTGGTGGTCCAGTGGGGAAACTTGCCCATCCTGAATCAGTCCATCTTTACAACCCTTGTCTGGACAGCTGACAAATCATTTTGCTAACATGAGCTGTGATATAGACCTGAGTCTCTACAAATTTTATTTGAAAAGTCTTCTTAATCTTAAATCAACATTCTGTTGTCAGTCAAACTACTTAGACATGTGTGGACCACAGGAATAGTCTGGGAAAAATGTAACGTACTGTAAGAATGCTGAAGGATGAAAACCACAATTGAATTAAGAAGTTATGGCCACACTAATTTTCATGCCAATTTATGTACCTTTAAACTATATGCCTTTTATTATGAAACAGATATCATATACTGTAGGTTTTTATAAACGTGTGTGCATTCTTTTTTCAAATTGATTAGACAATATGGCGGCATGGTGCCCCACAGTAGTGGTTAGCACTTCAAGGGTCAAGAGTTTGATTTCCGCCTCGGGTCTGTGCGCATGCTTGGTGGGTTTATTCCGGGTACTCTGGTTTCCTCCCACAGTCCAAAGACATGCTGAGTAGGGTAATTAGCATTTACACCATTGCCCATAGTGAGTAATTAAGTGTGTGAATGTGTGTGCTTGTGTGCTCTGAGATGGACTGACAAGTCATCCAGGGTGTGGCACGAGTCCCCTGGGATTGTCTTCAGGCTTCTCACAAGTCTGTACAGGATAAGTGATATAGAGAACGAGTGAGAGTGATTGATTAGACACTAATAGCCTTTACTTTTCTGAAGTCTTTCCAGTAGATTTTGGAGCATGGCTATGTTTTTTTTTTTTTTTTTTTTTTTGCTCATTCAGCCACAAGAGCATTATTACTGAAGCCTTGAGCACAGTCTGTGTTCTTATTCATCCCAAAAGAGCTCAGTGGTGTTGAGATCACGGCTCTGCGCAGGTCAGTTCTTCCACTACAGACTTGGCAGGGATGTCTTTCTGGACCTCAGGGACATACTACGTAAATCATGTTTGTGGCCCTTAGTTCCAGTGAAAGGGAATTCTTAATGATACAGTATATTAAAGCATCGCATACTATTTTATGCTTTAAACTTTGCAGCAAAGGTTTTAGGAAGGCCCATATATAACTGTAATGGTAAATTCTCCATATACATTTAGTCATTTTGTTCATTTACTTGATACTCAGGAGGGCGAAGTACAGAAATATTACAAAGAATTATTTGGAAGGTCTAAATGAAATACAAGAAGTCACTTTTTCTTAATACATATTAACTTATGTAAGTAAGTCATTTATGCTCTGGTAAAGTGTATAGCGATAAAGTATGTATCATGACCTGAATATGAACTTCAAGAAATGACATTTAGAATTAAATACATACGCTGGCTCAGAATTTGTGTACTTGTTGTAGACTAAAATAATCACTCCATCTTCTGGTCAAATTGTATAACTACTTTTGCGCATTATAACACTGAAATCACCTGTGCTATTTTTTATAATTATATAATAGTTTATAATAAAATGTATTCTATTTTATATAATAATTAATGTGATCATTAGGCTTTATATCACAATAATATTATGACACAGGAAGACCCCACTAGGATGGAAAAACCGTGTCTCTTTGGTGACATGTTGCAAGTATAAAAAGTAATTTGCTTGCAAATTGTTTTTTCCACACACAACCCAGACATTCACATTATACAGTAAACATGTTATACTTTAAATATAAAAAGATATGTGCACTTTTGGATAAAACGCAACTGACAAAACAACCAAAATGCTTTAAAAAAAAAAAAAAAAAAAAACAATGCTTGGGATGAACAAAAGGATGACAATTATTGTTAATATGTTTTGAGACATTCCATGTAAAAAGTTTTTTTTTTTTTTGGCCCAGTGAAACACCCCAAATGTCATAACACTTTCTAACCTCTGTGTTTAAATAGAAAACATCCTTAACAATCACAAGTGGCACCACATGGATTTGCTGGGCTCTAAAATAATCCATTTATGCACGTAGGTCATATTACATCTCCAGTGTGTTGCATATTAGCTACAACCACGAGAAGATTAGGAGCAGCTTGGAAAATAAATGACCTGCATGCTGTTAAAAAGCATGTGGTTCAAGTCTTTTTGAGCAATTCACAAAGTACATTCTCTTAAAAGTAGTTTGACATTTACCAAAGACAAAATGAAAGCTGAAATTATGGATGAGATATGGAGAATTTAGGGAATAAATGAAACGCATCTGCTGCAAATATATGAAGACTCAGTGGCTTACATGAGATAATTTTAGACTGATGGTTCTGTTGCTATTTAGTCTAGGCACCTACTGTAATTGCTCTTTGGGTGAGTCATTATTAAAAAAAAACCCTTTTGGATCAGTTATCAAAGCTCACTCCACCTTTTCCTGTACAGAATACTGAATTGTTGGATTGTCTTTGACTCTTTTCCTCCTTCAGTCCTTTGGATGTGTCTCTTGTTGTGCTTTTTTTTTTCATAGCTCTTGTTCTTCGGAATTTGTGGAATCCCTGGTAGAAATACCTTTTTCATACAGCATCCATATGAAAACATCCAGTAAAAGTAAAAGTGCTGGAATATTTTCTGGCTCAAAGTCCTTTCTAATGTCTCCTGGCATTTGTAGTGTTGCAACATTACAATAGTAAATACTGAGCAAAGAAGGCATTTTGTGATCTCAAGAAAAAGACATACACAGATTCACTAACATATAAATTGACTAGCAAGGATCCGTCAGTCATCCAGCAGAAACAGCAACAGTCCTTTCTTTTCAGTGGCCAACTGAAAATACTTGAGAAACTCCCCCAACAATACTGAAAAGGCACGGTGTTGATTCCAGTATCTAGAACTCAAGATGCTTGTCTTTTTTCCATTTTTGTCCATTTCCTATTTCCACACATGTATCTACGTTTACGTCACCTGTCCCTCGAGCGTTGTTAAAAAAAGAAATCAGTCACTGAGACTATGGTATCATAGTGGACAGGCCTGTTATTTTGTTCTGTTGTTCTTGAAGGCATGGTGATGATGTTTCTGGGGGGAACTGGCGGGCTCCTCTGCAGACCTTTTCCGATGACTGCCATAAACTCTGTTAGGCTGATACCTCCGGCTGTATCTTCTCTGGAAGTTGGAAGCTGGGAAACAAATTAGGCAACATTGTTACAAAGTTTATGATATCAGTATTGACACTGTTATGTGAAACTTCAGTTTGACCTTTTTTATTTTTATTAGGTCATTCAAGTCAAACCTGGACTTTTTGCGGGATTGTGTATAATGACAACAGTTATGAAAATAAAAACTACATTTATTTCTCTATATAATCCCCTGCTACACTACTGCTCTTATCCCAGCGTTTCATTAGTGCTTCTACCTTACATCAAGGCAGAAAATCTTCTCAGTACACTGGAGCCATGATCGGCCTGATCGCGTCACATCTTAAACGCTGGCCTACCAGGAACTCCTTCAATGGTCCCAATATGATGAAATCACTTGCCGCAAGGTCAGGACTGTACTCAGTCGAGATCCTTTAATGTGCAAGAGGTGTTCATGAATAAATATGTCCAGTTCTCCCAGACAGATGTTGAATTTTTGCGGGAATGACTGTAGCGGGCTCCTAGCCACCTCGGCAGGGATCATCGTTCACAGATGTATGCCTTCTTTAAAATGTTTGCACCATTCAAATGTTTCACTGCGGTTAAGAGTCTCATGATCGTACTGTGCTTGACGTCTTCTGTAAATGTCGATCAGTTTCACACCTTCATTCACAGTCCCAGTTTGACTTGAATACCTCTTGTAATTTTTCAACTATTATTAATCAGTTGCCTTATTAATGGCTGGGAGACAAAGGAACAGACTTGCAGCAAAAATATACTCTTTGGTGGGGGTATGAGTTGCTTTTTTTCTCTCCTCTGTTAATCAGAAGGACACTAGCCAACTGTGGGCATCTATGAGAAAGCAAGTGGTTGTGAGTGATACACCACCCTCTCAGACATTGTGAGCAGTAAATTGAAAAGACGTAGTTTCCTAGTTTCACATGTCTCTTAGATAGCATGTGTTAGCCTTTAATCTCCCTGGTTGGTAAATCCCTGGGAGGATCTGTTGTGTAATGGGAAGATGAGTATGACATTATATACATATAGATGTACACTGGAATATTTTGTCACAAATATTTTGTTCAAGACACAAGACTACTTACGAGTCATGCAAGAAATTTGAGGCAGGTCCCAGGAGCCGTCTACTTTGCACCGGATGGTAGGAAGGTGCCTCTGGATAAAGCCATCCATACACTGGTATCTCACTAGCGAGTTGATTTCATAGTTAGGTCGCATCTGCCCAAAGGTACGAGCATTTGGCACCACAGGTGGCTGACTGCACGACACTACAAACAGGAACAGAAAGAAAAGAAACACCATTAACAATGCTACTGCCTAATTTATCTTAGGCTGGAAGGGATTGCACAGTACTAATTTAATTTGTGTTATAAAATAAACCAACTTGTCAGCATCTGTACACATTGTCCATACGGTGATGTTTAATTTTCTTTCATAATAGGCTAAAATATGCATGTACCATTGAGATGGAGAGAATTTATTTAAACATTAGATTCTTTTAAGGTTCTGCGACAGACTATTATTAATATTTGGGACATTTTTCCATTGATTTTAGTGTTTTATAAATGGAAGCATACTGTGTAGAGTTAAGAGCAAAAGTTCCTGAAATGTGATCGCTCGTAACAAGATTTTAATCGAAATGCTGAGGCAATGTCAAGAGATTGCTGATCGTTTGACATGGCATTGGAAGACATATGACATGATGAAGAGGACAGTTTTTTTTTTACAGTACTTTTGCATTAATCTGTTTATATTTTTGATCATTGTTTATGTAGTGAAGTAAAATATTGCATAATATGGATACTGCTTATACTCAATTTCTATATTATAATAGCTAAATTCTTACCTGTGCCCTTCTTGCAGGTATAGGTGAGGTGATAGTTACAGGGGACATCATTCCACTGGCCATCCTCATGCCAGATCATTACAACACAATCCTCTCCAGAAGAGAAGAAACTATCTGGCTGGTAGGGTCTCCAATTTTCATATTGCTTTAAAAGAAAGACAAGAACATTAGTATTGTGACCCTACATATCATAACTTGTCTAAGTTATTTTAAGTTCTCAATTATTTATCACATATATTGCCTATACAGAATGATAAAACTGTGCTCTGGGGTTTAAAAAATGGAAGCAAGTAATGTTTTGTTACTTTTATGCTTAGACAGCGGTAATAAATGCTGTATATTTCCCAGTGCGCATAGAGCTACTTCATTTTGGAAAAGCCATGAAAAAACATTTATCATATTAATAAGCCTCATTTACGTCCCATCATCCCATATTAGTGAACAAATCAAGTGTACTGTTCTGAAAACACCATGGAGAGTAAAATGATAATCATTAAAACGGTCAAGAACCGTTTCGTTCTTGCATCATTTGGAATACGCTTATAAACCCATGCCGACTTGTTCATCTCTCTTATGGTTCATTAGATGACACAGGAGTATTAGCTGGAAGGTTATGAATGACTGATATCATAAACCTTGTGGAACACAAACATTAGAGCTATAAACCATGTGGTAGTACGGCACAACAGAGACCACATGGTGGAGCTGTCTACCGCCAGACTGTAACAGGACACAGACATGGAAAACTAACAGTAGCAAACGCAGAACTCGTTTTATTAGCATAAAATTTTGGGAAATATGAAGTACATATTTAAGCCCAATAAAGAGTAAAGCATGACAAACCTATTGCACATTATATGATTGCACATGCAAAGGTTGTTTATTTTGTATAGCACATATACTTTTAGAGAACCCAACAAACTACCATCTCATGTCAGTGTCATGGATTAAGTTAATATGAAATAAAAAAAAATGGTTTAGTTTCCCATAGGACAGTACTTCATAGGCACTAAAGGCACTATACAGTAGGCACTAAGTAAAAGTAAACATCAGATTCCACAAGGGGGTGCTGTGTACCTCCCCACTGCAAGACTCAGAAAGAGTCAGATTTCATGGGAAATGCAAAAGAGAAATTTTGGTTTATTCAGAAACCAGCAGGACGAATGTGGATTCTAAATTGGCGACTGATCTGTTCTCCCACAACAAGGTGGCTACAGTTACCAAAACATTAACCACACACGACTCACGATGATGAGAAGCAATCTGCTGTATTTCTTGGGACAGCTTTGTACTTAGCAACCTTTAAGCACTTTCCTTTCTCTCATTATTCTATTCAAATAGCTCACAGTCCAGGAATGATGGGATTGGCTACGGCTTTCTTAAGATCGGAATAATTTAAAACAGTGACAGAAGAGATAGAGAAAATGAAACTTAATTGTGCTGTCTTCTGTTTCTGCTTTAGTCATGCACTTTCATGCACATGTTTCTGGGAAAAATTTCCCTGTCAACACAATGTTACAACTATGATCCACTTTGGCTGAGTAGCTGAGCAATGCTTTTCTTTAGTGTGCTTCAGCTGAGCCATATGGAATGAGCCCCATCGGTGTGTGTGTGTGTGTGTGCACTGCTTATGCCTGCCATCTTTCAGCAACATTTTGGATTACAACGAGCCCTTCAAAAGCAGCATGGACCAATTTGCCACACGTCCTGTTATTAACCTAGGCCAATTCCACAGGCTACCCACTGCTTCCTGCAAACATTTAGTAATGCCACAGTCAAAACCCTTAGAACAAGCTTAATGACATCTTAATTCCCACAAATAATCACATAGCCCATCATGTATACTGTATACAAGCAGTACTATCCATGAAGACTGCTCATAAACATATGTAACATGCATGGAAGTTTACACCAGAAACCACATACAACCCCCATCACAACATACATTTGCAGGGCCCCTAGGGTGTCTCCTACACTTATCTAGTCCCAGGTGCCGCCCATCTGTATTGCTGGTTCCTCTCTATTTCCTGAGGTACCTGTCCACACCTGTCATCTTACAGCCCCTGCTTCATTCACAGTTTTATTTTATTCTCGCAGCTAGGAAGGAATCTTCCTATTGACAAGCACATTGCTTATCTCCTGCCCCCCAAGGCTTTCTCTGTTTTCAACAGCTCCAGGACAAATGCTGTATCTTTGAAGGGGTAGTCCAATCAGCACCAAACGACCTAAACCAGTAATTAGCCACTGTCTTGTCTGCTGCAAAAGTGCCACTAAAAGTAACAGATGAGGTTCCTACAACCCCATCCCCCAACCATCTCTATATGAACACATAGTTTAAAAAAAATTTATCTTCAGGAAAGTTCTCTGGACTTATCATGAAAACTAATTTTAGAACAAAATATCTATGATATACAGAGGAAAGCGTGATACATATATTTAGTTAGTCAGGATCGTTTTTTAGACTTTATCCTCTATGCCTTCTGACAAGAGGAATCCATAAATTACTGTTAACTCTCTTACCAAAATATGTCCATCTGTCCAACGGAAATCGCTTTCAAACATCTTATCGTTCAGTCCGATCCATTGGTAGTCATGGCCAAGGCCTGCCAGGAAAAAAAGAGCGCTTGTTGGTTAATTCTTTTGCCGTATTAGGCATTCCTGGTCAGTCTTTAAAAATAAGGGACATTTTTATTAGCCTACATATCCCGCTTCCTGTTTCTCAGGCCTGAGATATCTACTCCTTGCATCTTCTCTACAGCAATCAGAATGTTCTTTCTTGACAAAGTAGTCGAACAACACCTCCCTAACTGTGTGGATAAGGATGTTCAGCTATTCCTACATCTAGTCCTGATGAAGTATGTATACTGTGTGTACATTTTTGCTACATGAAAAAAATAAACTTTGGAAAGTGAATTAGAATTAGAGCCTCCACACTTACGGTTGATAAACTGCTGTTCTTCTTGGGACAGAATACTAGCAAGATGACCACCCTGAAGACGACATTCGCGCTCCGCTACATCCCAGGAGCGTCTGTGAGGGAAATACTTATAGCAATGACCTTGAAACTTATGCCATCCATAGCTGCATGTTTCTGTGTCTGCGGAGAGAAATACAAAAAAAGATTTTTTAAAAAAAGGTTAATTGCTACAGTGTTAACTTCAATTTATTATAACCCCACCAAGAGTAGTGAATGCAAGGATATAACTCTGAGTAAATTGGTACAGTAAATCTAACTATGGTTCATGTCAGGTTTTTGACCTTTATTGCTCTTCCTGAGGGCTTGAGATTGTATCTGCCTTTCATCTTGTAGTCCACTACACACCACTACACTAAAATGAGAACTTGTGTTTCAATTGCAGCTGGAAGAGATGTCTGTTCCAGCAGCTCTATTCGTCTAGTTAATAGATCATCTTGCTTAAAAAAGAATTGTTATGCTGAAAACATCTTAAATTTTTTTAAATGCGCTTAAATGCTCAAGACACCACGTTGCCTGCTATCTTCGTGTACACGTTTCTATGGAGACAGATGTTCAAAACATTGCAACAAGTGAGTCATGAATATAAACTGTGAACAAGTCACTATATATATATATTTTTTTACATTTGCAAATGAGCCATAGGCAATAAATCACTACGAATGTTTCTGGACCAGCCCTGGGCTGCACTGTT
>JAQQZT010000014.1:12808107-12846012 GCA_030068275.1 Clarias platycephalus
AATGGCATGATTTTACCCTGGCAGAAACACTAATGACCTGCAGTTAATCACTGAAATGGCCTTTTAAGGAAAGATGCTGAAGCAGAGCCTGTGAATTCCTGCTATTTTAATTTGGCAATGTTTGCAACAATATATATGAGAATTATTAAACATATCAAAGTGTTATCTAAAGGTTAATTCTAGTTTTATATGCTAATCTTTAGACATCTGTCTTTAATAAGGATAATCATTCAGAAACCTACTGATTCATCTATTTTGGCTTAATTTCTGAATAGGAAGAAGCTTAAGAGTAATGAGCAGCTGTAACTAAGCATACAGACACCCGGAATGAATGACTCCTGTATAATTTCACCACCCAGAGAGTGCTACTGTACATGAACGTTCAATATAATGTGGCCTGAAACCGAAATTCCAAAGGTAATCAAGATGTATATACTGTTGTTTTTCTTGTCACTTTTATACCACCATGGTATTCTGCATTAGATATAGTTAAATAAGCCATCTTTATATATGTTGCCCAAAACTGCATGTAGTAATCATGTTAAAAAGTAAAGTGTGAATCAACATCACCAAAGAATTATATTCTCACCTTCCTCACAGAGGGATCCTCTGTAACTTGGTAGGCAAACACAAGTAAAAGAGTTGATGTCATCTACACAGGTACCCCCATTACGACAAGGGTTGGGGTGGCACTCATCAATATCTAAATAATAAATAATAATTACACAAATCAGCAAAGATTTAAACAAATTCGATTTAAGTAAACCAATTCTGTAAATAAGATATTACTGTTCATTGCTAAAGTAAATAAAAAGTATTTCACTCAAATTTTCATAGATACCTATTTCACAATTGTCACCAGTGTATCCGGGTAGGCAGCTGCAAATCTGGACATTACCCCTTTTCACACATGAGCCACCATTCATACATCCACTGTCAGAACACGAATGGACATCTGTGGTTAAATAAAAAAAGAATGCACACGGTAATGGTTAGGTAGCACCATATGAAGCAAGAGCATATAAGCCTAGTATATGTAGATAATCAGAGAAATACTGATAATTTTGTCTGCATACCTGCAATATCATATGTCTCTCCAATAACTGTGTATCCTGGGTCCATGTCCAGTCTAGGGCTCACTGTTTCATCCAGTGTTTCGGGAGTAGGGGCCGCGCCCTCAACCAATATGGTGTCCTCAGAAATATCTTCAGGAGAAGCTGTTGTGTGTGAATCTATTTGAATTCCATCAAATGATGTTGTGGTGTAGTCCATACTCTCCAGAACTGCAGTTGCAGTCTTCTTAGTTTGACCAACTGTCCCTTGTTCCTCTGACAAGTTTTCCTCATCTATCGATCCAGTGACTGAATCATAAGTTTGCAGCACTGTTGATGCTGGTGATGTCTCATGAGCTGGCAGTATGACAGTGGTTACCTCCTGTTTTTTGGTTTCTTGAGTATAGTGCTCCATCGATGACACAGTGGATAAATTATATTTGTCTGAAATACTTGGCCATTCAGTGCTGCTAACCGATGTCTTACTTTCATATTCTGTAGTGATTTCAAGGTGAGTCTTACTCTCAGTTGTTGGGAAAGTCTCAGAATCAATCCAATCTCGTTTGGATTCTACTGAAGAAGGTTGAGATGTGGCATTACCATCCACTCTCACATCAGTGTCTGACTCCATTATTGGTATCTCTTGAGTCAACTGCACAACTTGCTTTGTGGTTTGGGTATACTGAGTATCCTTGGCATTATCCGATGTGAACATAGGCACCAGGGGAATTTCTGTTGTTATCAACAAATCTTCTGCTGCTGAGGTATCTTTACTAGGCTGGGTTATAAGTGTCACTTCAATCTCTGCTTCAGGGTGGAACCTTGATATTGTGAGTATTGGGGATGGTGATACCAATGCAGCTGTTGACTCGGCAGGGGAGATTTCAGAAACCATATCACCAGAGCTTTCCTCTAATAACAATGGGCTGGTGGATTGTGCTGTGATGTCAGATTGTGTAGTAGCTCTATCACTTGTAGCACTCTTAAACTCCAAGGTTGGATGTATGGTGGTGTCAAGTTCAATTTCAGAAGCACCTACAGAACTCAAATCTGGTTTGCCCTCTACAAGAGGATTTGTGATGCTCTCATAGTCCAACACCTCATCAGTATTTGAATCTGAATCAACAATGTCTGGAATCTTTGAAAATGTACTAGCTGTTACTGCCTCAGTAACAGAAGGGGGTGTCGATCTTGGTTCACCATGTTCTGCAGGCAGTGTCATAGCATATGAAACTACTGTTGTTGTTTTAAAAGCAGTTGTAGTCCCAGTGATATCTGACCCACTAGATGCTAGATCTGATATGAGACCTGAGCCTTCGTCTGTGCCACTTGCCTGGGAGTCTAAAATAGATTGGTTGGAGTCTGTGGTTTTGTCTGTATTGTATCCAGAGGTTGCAGATACAGTTCCGTGTACGATAGAATTAATATCTGCTACTAACATTGTGGATGAGCTTGTATCTGTGGACATAGTTGCATCTGGTATTGAAGTTTCCATTCCAGAGCCTTCTACAGACACACCATCTCCTGAGAAATTATCTGCTAAAGTAGATGTCAAACTAGAAAGCAGTGTTTTGGACATTGCCTCTGTAGATAAAAATTCAGGATGTGATGTTGTAGAGGTCACATGAAAGATTGTTTCAGGTTGACTGGTGGCTGTATGACTGGATTTAGTGATGTGACTCTGCTGACTGGAAGGGTGAACAGAATCAGTGGTAGTAAACGTAGGTTGATTTGTGCTATAGGTAATATGAGAGGTGGTCTGACTAGAATGGGATTTTTCAATGTCATAATCTTCAGTACTACTAGAGGAATACAGAGCTGTTTGAGCAGAATGTGTGGACATTGATAAGTGTGGAGTCATCTTTGAAGGAGCCATGGTTTGAACAGTAAATTTTTCATCATGGATACCTATAGGGATTATTGGTTTTGTTTCTCTTTCCACTGCTTTTGGTGTGCTGCTTAAATCAATGCCTTTAGGGGTTGTCCCTTCCAACCATGGTTGAGTAGGCAGGTGTAAATCTGAGGATGGTAACACAGGACTGCCTGTCCCAGAACCTTCTGCTTCTTCTGTCAATATACTAGAGGATTGAGGTGTCATGGTGACAGCTGTTATTCCAGCTGCTTCTTCTGCAAAGATTGTGGAGGTAAAATATGATGATGGTTCCAACACTGAAAGTGTATCTGCATCAATGATCATATCATCTTTGGTAATAATTTCTGTTTTGGTAGTATGATCTCTCATGCTATCTGTAACTGTTGAGAAAAGTTCATCTTCATCTTTTATCTCTTCTGTGAATATGATAACAGGGCTTGTAATTGATTTGGTATCATGAAGTCTTGTGGTAATTTTGCTAGATCTAATCTCACTACTAGATGGGGCAACAGTTGTAACCTCTTTATCTGTACCATCTTGGTATATGACAGAAAGACCTTGAGTAGTCAAATCTGTGTCTGCCACTACTGACACAGGTGAAGTTTGTTGACTGACCTTATCCACAAGTGTAGTATATGAACCCTCTGTAGACAACTGAATTCCTGCTATAGCTTCAATGGATGTGGGACTTTGTATTGTTGCTTCCACAGTGACACTTACAGATGTCTGCAGTCCACTAGTTGGACTAATGAGATTTTCATCCCCTGAACCACCGTCTTCTGTAAAAGGTTTCTGTGTTCCTTTGTCAGCATCTGTTTTTGAGACTACAGTATCAACATCAGCATGCTTTGATATCAGAGAGGTTTCATCTGTTCCTGGTATCACTGGCACATTTGTTACAACTGATACTTTGCCCAAACTCTCTTCATTTATTAAGGCGTTAGGATCTGTGAAAGTTGAATTGGGAACCAGTAGCAGGTCTTTGGTATCTGTATGTTTTGTTTCTTCTGATGTTATATCTTTTGATGGAGCTTGTGAAGGAGGGCCAGATTCAATAAGAGCACCAGAACTATCATCATCAGTACCTTCAGATATAGTCTCCATGTCACCACTACCAGTATCCGAAGATACAGTCATAGTTTCCTTTTGAGTCATACTAGGCATAGTTGAAGTAGATTCAGATTGGAACAATGTATAAGGAGTAGAAGTCTCAACACTGTTTTCAGCCTCATCTGTTTTCACAGAAAATTCTGTGTTTGTTTCAGTTGTTGTCATTCCTGATCCTTCAACATGTTGATTATCTACTGTCTCCTCAAATTTGCTCTCTGCAACTGATGTCATCATTACATGATCCATTGTAGGACTGATAGAAGGTGGATCACCAGAACTATCATCTTCAGCCCCTTCAGTTTCGGTGTCACCACTGCCAGTCTCCAAAGAAGGAGGAGAAAACAATTCTGTTTGTGCTGGGCTTGACGGAATGTGTGAAGTAGATTCTGCTTTTCTGGAAGGTGTAGCTGTTTCAACATCTGAGTAATCCAATGTGGTCCTTGTGTAGCTAATTTCTGCCTCATCAGTTCTTACAGAATATTCTTTACTTGCTTCAGTTGTTTCTTGTATATTGTCAGCAGATCCTTCAAGATCCTTCACTTGAGCTGTGCTTGAGACCTCTAATGTTTTCATGTCAACACCAGTTGATGGTACATGTGTAGTACTATGTCTACTCTGTAAGTAAGGTATTTGAGATGTTGTTGTTAATTGATCAAATTCTGATGGTACCTCCACAACAGTTGGGTGTTCTGGCAACTCTGTTCCGATTACTCCATCTGATTTTACTGTTCCTGTTTCCTGTGTAGATGGAATGTGTGAAGGAGGAGTAGACTCAACAACTGTATTAGAAGGATATCCAGAAACACCATCATCAAACTCTCCACTTTCTTCACCAGAACCCTCTGACTGTGGTATTTCTTGAGTTGAAGCTGAAGTAATATGTGACTCTGTTTTTAAATGTTTTGTTTCAGTCGTTGAGTCAGTTGTGTTTTGGTTAAATTCGGTGGTCACTAGTGTTGTTTTTAAATCTACTGAGCTAGACTCTTTTGAGTCAACTGTAAATGTACCTGATCCTTCCGTATCTGAGAAGGGTAATATTGACTCTGATGTTGTACTTGGCAAACCTTGGGTATTGCAATCAACACCAAATGCATGAGTTGTTTGCATTATTGGGCTCTCTGTGGGGAAGACCATTTCAGATGTTTTAATAATAGGCACTCCAGATGTCTTTGATGGCACTGTTGTTGATATGGTCTCTCCTGTTAGAGTATCAGGACTCTGGCCACCTGAACCTTCCTCTGACAACTCTGTTTCATCAATTTTCCGAACTGTGTGCACGGCTGTTGTGGTAATATTTTGTTTAGAATGGGTTGTAATATGCAGTGGAGAAACTCTTGAGGATTCTGTGGTTGACATAGTATGCGGCTGATCTCCTGAGCCATCAGCTTCTGAAAATTCAAAGGGTTTAGACTGTGTACCTGATGGCACATCTTCAGTTGTTTTCTCCATTGAAGATACAGTGGTTATAGCTAATGTCTCATCTGAACTGTCTTCTTCTTGTGTGAAGAATATTTTTTCTGAGGAATTGATAATAGTAACATCTGATGGTTTTGTTAATAATGATTCTTCTGTTTGAAACATCACAATTTCTGGGACTGGTGTCATGGCATCAAGATCATCTGTAACAGTATGTTGTAATGTAGTCATTGATAAAAGGAAATCTTGGGTTTCACCACCTGATCCTTCTTCAGATATGATTATGGGTCTTGATGAAGTAATGTTTTTTTTGTCTGGTGAAGATGTAACCATAATTGGGATTTTTGTAACTGCTTGTTTTTCAGTCGTGTCAGATATGGATATAGCGTCTGAAGGATGCGTTGCAGACATAGGTGTTTCTGTAGTAAAAGATGAATAAGTAATATCTGTGGTCTCACTAAAGGAGGGTAGTAATGGGCTCTTACTACTTGTTTGGTCTAATTTGACACTTTCCATTGCTTGTAATGTTGTACTTGTCGCTAGTACTACTTGAATACTAGCTGTTTCCTGCCCCGACCCATCTTCAGTAGGAAGAGAAAGTTCCTCAGTGGTGTGTGTTGACTTAGAATGTGCAACATCTAAAATGGTTGTTGCAGTTGCAGATGGCTGATGTGGCTTTAGTGAGAAGCTTTTCTCACTTGTGACAGCAGATGAAGTATTTGGTATTAAACTTCCCTCCTCAATTATAGTTTCACCTTCAGGATCTGACACTGGAGCAGATGGAGGAGTAGACTCTACAAATAATTGTTCATTGTCATAAGGATATTTTGGCTCCAATGTGCTGAGGAAAATGGGCGTTGGATAGATTATATCTTGGCTTGACTCAGGTGACCCATCTTGTGTTGCACCAGTGTCTACCAGTGAGTTATCGAAAGTTAATGGTGTTTCTAACTTTCCATCTGTTTGTGTTAGGTTTTGAAGTGTGGACACAGTCTCAACCACATTTCCTCTTGCCTCTTTCTCAGTATTATGCTCAAGGCTCACTTCATATTTGCCATTTATAAAACTGAGTGGTGGTGTGCTGGTGGCTGCTGAGGCAGAGTCAACAGGCTCACCATCTACAGGGGATGGAATGGGCTCAATGGGGACCACAGGAATAAAAGAAAACTGGGACTTCAGAGTGTCCAGGTCAACTATGGAATAAATATATATATGTATATATTAAATATCTAAACATTACTTATACATAAACATATTTAAAATTATTAATGTTTATTAATAATAAATACATTTACAAAACAATAATTAGCTTTAAATTATTGTTTTGTAAACAAGGAATGGTTAGTGCTGAACATAAAATATAACACAGCCATGGCTTTGATAACTCAAGCTAAATGGGTCAATAACTTTAAACAAAAATGAACATACTGTAATTCTCATTAACTATTGGTCTGTCTTGACTATGCAGATGCAGGTCTCGTATATGATTGATGTCTCTTACTCACAAAACCACTTTGAGTATCATGTAAAATTCAAGTAAAAATCTGTTTGTTTTCCCCTATATATGTTCAGTATTGTGCAAAAGTCTTGAGCCACACCCTATTTCTTCATATTTTGCTTACAAGGAGCCAGTTCTTGTGTTTTTAATGACTTTATGGACTCTCATTTCAGTCTAGTCCCTGTACCTGACCAGTTTCAGAAGGATGATTTTTTTAAATCTAACTTGAGCCATGAAAAAGTGAGAAACCGGTGCAGAAGATGGCAGATGATCAGGCTGGTGATTAGTATACTGGTGATACTAAATACTGTGTGTTTGGAACAGATGAGAGGGGAAATGAGCTTGCTGAGGAGGTTGTTACATAAACAAGCAATTTTAAAATTGTATCTTTAGGCACTTTGCAGCATGTCAAAAAAAAATCCTATTTCCTTAATTTAATCTACATAATTTAATTTAACGTGAAGCAATGAAGGGTGGTTCAAGCATATTGCTGTATATCTACCATAAATGTAAATAAGGTTCAAGTACCTTATGCAAACCTTATGGTTTATTCTATTTTATTAGATAGTGACTGTACACTGGCACACTATATATGTTTTACATATCCATGCGAGTTTAGCTTTCAGTGGTAATGAGAATTAATTCACACAGTAAGAAAAAAATAAAAACATTTGATTTTGCATTGGAAATGTTACAGTCAGGTCCTTGACCAAAATTTTCACTATTATGCCTCATCCCCTTAGCTGTATCCTGTCTCAGGTATAAAGTGTAAGTTCTGTATTAGGTTTAAGTCACTTTTATATTGTCAACTGGGTAATATATAAAAGTTCCTAAAACCTGAGCAGATGTTGCATATGTAGACACATTTCAGCGTTTTCAACCGTGTATGATGTTGCTGTTGCCTTACTATGTGTCTGGTCATTAATGTCACATAAAACAACCTAGGTCATGATCATAAGAGTAAGTGTCATGAGGTCATTGAAGTCGGATACAAATACACCTTTGTGCTCGAATCATTACATCAGTAACATAGAGTTGAGTCAGTCTAGCCGCCATTACATATCTATGTTTGTCTAAAAATAATATACAGTACGTTGGCATTTTGTTCACAGTCAAGTTACAAGAAACCACATACATTTATGTATTTTTTAGATTAATTATTTTCCTCTTATTTGGCACAAAATCATTCTTTACCACGACCTTAAAATATCTAATAAAATGTTGTGACAACATTTTTATTAGTTTTTATACATCAACTTGAAATTTCCTAACTGATTACAATGTCACAGACACACCCAGACATGGATAATAAAAAGCAGTGAACACTTTTTGGTAATAAGTGTTATATCACTGTTTAGCTGCTATTACAGAAAGTGGTGACTTTACTCTGGTGGTGACATCAGCCTTGTTGTGGCAGCCAGTCTTTACTGCACTAATAAGCATCTGTGCTTATTCAGGTAGTGTGCCAAGATTATTTTGTCTGCCAAGCCTCCAGAAACCAGAGAGGGAGAACCCGTGGAGGGCTGTCTCGTCCACTCTTGGTCAATATGAGCTACGCAAAAGCAACTAAAGGCGTCAGGTCTATTTCTAAAAATATTACCGAGCTAGATAAGTGTAAAACAACTCAGAAACTAAATTTAAAATAAAAATGTAATTACTATTATAAAAATGTAAATTAAAATATAAATTAAAATGTAATTCTTAAATGGAGAAACTGAACATTTGTCTATCTGTCTGCACAGACGTATTGACATTATTTATATTGACACATATAGGGTATATGACACAATTCCCTATTTATTAGTGACAAATAAGGTTCACGCACTAACCCAAAGGACAAATTCATGCTAGTCTTTAAATGTCCATCCAAAAAGGCTGGATGTATAAGCTTTTTTTAAAATGAATATTATTTCACACCAACTGTGAAAAAACAAATGCCATGTCCAAAAAGCACTTGGATTAATCTTAGAATATCTGTCAATGATTTGAATTTAGTGAGGCCTTGTTAAATCAGGTCTTTAGCATGGCTGTCAAAGCGCTGTCAATGCAGTGCTTATAACAGCATTAATCAAAACATTACTTACCTTCCCATATTAAATTTTGGATTTGTTAAATGATGTAATAGCTTTGTGTGCAAGGCTTGTTGAAATTTAGTTTAAAAACAGTTAAGGTTTTACTTTTGTTATTTAGCTTCTGAAATGTAATTATTATTATTATTTGTTCCTATAATGGTGCATTTTATTTTTTATATTAAACAACAACAGTTATTAACATGCACAGTGTAATGAATTCAAATGATTTAAAATCGAAGTTATGAACTTCTTGTGTGTGTGATACCCGCTATTTAATCACACTTTTAATTACCTATTTCATTGATGTATTAATATAATAATGACAATGTTTGGGTTAACAGAAAGCACTGTACTATAAAATTAAATAGAAATAGTGTCCATGGTTTGATGGATATGCTGACTGGACACCCATGTGCTATACTAAAAAAAATGATAACTACATGCATTAAAAAATTACATCTTCAAAGGCTAAGCAATGTATCAGATTACAATCCTGTTAATTTCAGTGCCCTTTGTGTGAAGAAAAATTACTTTTCACAAAATTTAATGGATTGATATAAATAATTCATTAATAGAATCATATTAATTTATTTACTTAATTCAAGATAAGAATCGCATGTAACTGAGACATGCCTTTATTTCAGGAAAATCCCACACTTTAACTCTGTTTAACCTACCATATTGCACATTGTGCAATTCTTGAAATAGTACGTAGGTCTGTAATCATGTTTGAGATCTGTATATAAAAGTGAGTAATATCTTTATTAAATTCCCAGTATGTGGGTCCAAGTCAGCCCCCCATAAGGCAAATTTGGCAGAAAGTCCAGATATTCAGACCCCTGAAGAACACTGCTATAAATAAAATGTATATAATTTTTAGCCTTCTAAAAACGTTAGACTTTAAGGTTACTGTATATAATACTCCCTGATTCTTAATCTGATGTTTGTGATCATATGGACCACTGAAAGCAAACCATACCATCAAAAAATTGTGGACAGCTGAATTAATTAAGAAAATATCCGTGCTCTCAGCAATACATGAAATATTTTCATAGATATATTAATATTAGGGTATAATAAGCATACCTTACCTGTTTCATTCTGATCGTGAATGTTAATGATGATCACTTGAACAGATGGGATAGCTGTACAATTTTTCCTGCTTTTTGTGGAAGAAGGCGTCATCAGTGAGTCATCTGTGTCCTCGCCTTTTGTCACATTTTCATCATGGACTTCTGGAGAACCTGTATTTGATTCTTCTACAGATGCAACAGTTGAATCAGATTTTTCTGCCAGTATTTCAGGTTCATCAGTTGTTAGATTTATCGTTATGGCAACTGTGGATGCTTCTGATGTGATAACATCAGAATAAGTTGTTCTGGTCTGTGTTTGATGGGATGTGACAGTTGCATCAGTAGTAACTGGAATGGTGCTAGGTGCGTCTGTGATGTCTGAAACTTCAGTGATTGGCTGTGTGGGCGGTCCAGCCATAACACCAGTTTCACCAGTCTCATAGTCAGGAAACACTGTAGATTGAATTTCTTCTGTAGGGCTTATCTCAGTTACAGTGGTAAGGTGAACATCGCTGATATTCGGCAGAATCGTGTGGTCTGTTGCCGTACTAGACTGTGAAACATCAACAGGCTTGCTGATTAACTTTGTGGGTTCGACTGTTAGATCAAAGATGAGATCAGAAGTTGCATCTTTTTTGTCCTTTTCCAAAATAGTTTTCTCTGTTTTCCCCAATGCAAACTTCGGCTCTGTTCTTGAAGAGGCTGAGATTAAAACATCGGGTGGAACTGTACCTACTGAAGTTCCTTTGCTATCTACTGATTTCTCTGATGGAGTCTTAGAAACAGCCTGGCCAGCTGTTGTGGTTACTAAGTGCACTCCATAATCCTGAGTTTCCGACACGTTCCTAACGTCTGCGAGAGTGGTTACTGAGTCATCGTCTTCTAAATCCTCTCTGATAGGTGTTACGTGTTGGCTACTCTGTGAGTAAGGACTGCTTGACGGGACCATGCTGGTGGAAAACATGAAAGGAGAGTCTGTCGGGACCTGGTTCTCAGAGTCATCCATGGTGGTCTTTGAATAAATGAATTCCTTTTGCTTCTGGGAGGAGGCAGAGAGAGGAGTCTGGTCTGTGGTTGAAGAGGCTATAGAGGGTGAGGTTGCTGTGACACCCTTGATTGTAACATCCACCCTTGTTGTCTGGTTGAGTAGAAACTCATAACCTAAGGTTAAAAACAGACATACTTACTGATTTGCTGTAAATTACAGAAAAATTTACTTTTTATTACTGATTTTCCTATTGCTCAGTACATACAGCCCATATCCAATAAGTAATAAAGAAACACACAGGTATGAAACCGAGTTATCGATATGACATCAATCTGGATTATTTTCCTTATGCTTAAATTTAATTTGACAGAAAGTTTGCATTATTTTCACCTAACCCCACAGATAGTTTTAACTGTAACATGAACTGCAAGTTAAAGTAATGTCTTTGTTCTATTATGTTATTGTTTCTATAATAACAGTCCATGTATTCACATAGCAAACACTCCACATAAGATTCATTAATTTAAAAAATGTTTGGTTGTTTACCAAATTATAATGAGAAACTTAGTTACAGCGTTACCAAGGGCTGGCACTGGAGACTCCTAAATGTTTTATACAGGTGCATCAACATAGCAGTGATTATCTAGTTTCTTCTTTATGAGAGGTCAAATGCTTTTCTTAATGCAATAATTAGGACCTTTTGTAATATTTCTATAAACATATAAACTATGCAAAAATAGATTTTAATAGAATAAAATATGCTGTGCAGATTACTTAAACAAAATGTATTAATGACGAGCCATTCTACAATATACAGTATTTCTTGGTTACTACCAGCCTATTCTCTAAAAACTCCATTTCCCAGAATCCTGTGCTGCCCACTATAGTTAATCTTGTCAGTGTTAATTTCCCCAGGTTACTAATCACACTCAGCTGCATATCATTCACTTATCACCTCTTCATCTAGAAATACCTCTCAGATATTTAGTTTAGTTCATTTGTTTTTCAATGCAATACTACACTCTTTTTTTTAATAGACCAGTGACTCTATTTTACATCTGTTTTATTTCTGTTATGCATTTTTTTTTTTAAACCCACCTTATTATGAGTACTTTGTATAATTCAAACAGACTAACTGCAAAGCAGGCTTAAATAAAGATCCATGAAGGTTTAGCTAAATCATGTTAGGGTTCTCATGCTGCATTTTCATGCCAGTGCAAGCATGGTGTTCTGGTGTATTATCTTGTTTGGGTACAAGTAATATTTTTAGCATTTGCAATTTGTTTTCTAATGGAAGATATTTAATCTGTAACAAATAGAAACAAAGTCTAGTGTGGCAGCTTAAGGCAATTCATAACAAACCTTTTTTTTTTTTAATGTTAGTCACTCGGAAGCTTCAACGTGTTTAAATTCATACCAACTGAGAGACAGGCACTACACCGATAACTATTCTTTCTACACACACTCTCCTGGACTCTTCACTTTCATTTTTTTCCTCTTTAGATGGTTAACACAACCCTACAGTATGTATTCCTACATACAGTATAGGAATTGGGTGGGGGGGCAGTATTGAACATATGAAGCTGATTATCCTGATAAAAGTATTAGGTTTAACCTTTATTCGTAATTCAGACATTACAGCATTCAGTAATTCTTTACTTATCCCCGCTTTGTTAGGAAGCTAGGGTTAGAGTGCGCGGTCAGCCGTTATACAGCACCCTTGGTGTAGACAGTTAAGGGCCTTGCTCAAGATCAACAGCAGCAACTTGGTGAAGCTTTCTGGTGAACGCCTTTATGATCAGTATCTCAGAGCCTTAACACACTGAGCTACCACTGAATTTTAAATGACGTTCATTTGTTGGTTGTTGTTTTGCAGAGACCGAAATTTATTTATTTATTTATTTTTTGTGTGTGTTTTCTAGTATTCCCCTAAATAATTAGAACCCATTTTCATTCTGTTTTACCGATAACACAACCTGAGAATTGGGGTTATAGGGCATTTTTTAAATAAACTGAATATGGCATTTGGCATACTCAGCAAGGGTGTTTCGGCAAATGTGCACATAATATCACAAATCTTTTATCTAGTATATAGTGGGAAAGCATGCCGAAGGCAAAATGCACTCAGTGTGCATGACCGCAGCATGTGTCATTTGGTCTGCTTTCATCATTCTGCACATTTTCTCTTTAATGCCTGTATTAGCCTGATTGGGTATGTTTAGCCACTGGTACTACGCATGACAGGAGCTTATTTGATATTGGAACAGCATATCTAACCACAATCCTAAATAATCTATTCCCTCAAGCCAAAACCCATTTGTCTCTGCACCGCATTACCACATGTTGTGAGGCTCATGAAAAGACCAAAAATATACAACGCTGACATCTTATGCCATGGACCGTATGATCCTGAGAATATTTTTTAAGTATCTTTTTTTCTTTTAAGTAATTTAGCTTGACGGATAAAAATTAGATATACTGTACTTGGTCTCTCTCTATTTTTAGGTACTTTACTTTTCTCATTCTGTTGCTTAAAATGACTGACCACATTTGGCTGAATGTTAAATTAAATGAAATACAAGATACTGTAATGTTTTCACATAATCATTTAGATTCATTGTCCCCAGTGTTTATGAGTATGGAAATCTCTCTGCTGTACTGTGAAATGGCCTGGTGCCAACACTCCAGCTGTTATGTATTAAGTACAATACCCTCCCCCTTATTCTCCAGCTATATCTGATGTAAGGTGCAAGGCATTCCTTTCCTTTCCAATGAAAAAAAAAAAAAGACAACCCAGACATTGGTCTGTTCCAATGAAAGAATAGTTGAGCTTTCACCACCCTTTTTTTTGTGGTGGAAAAACGTGGAAATGGCATTAGAAGAAACAAGGCCATTCTCTAGCCACTATGTAAATGGTGAACAAGACCTGAAACCGCATGGACCCGAGAGTGACTTAAACCAAACAAACAAGCAGGTCACGGTGTCCTGTTTTAGGTGACCCTAATACTTATCACAGCAGGTCATTCTGGATGAGCGCCTTTCCTAGCAGGAGGCAAGTTATCTAAATTAGCCTCAGTTGAAAAGATAGAACCCTCACACCAGGGCAGAGGTCAGCAAGACCTGTTAATTTGGGAACCGTAGGAGTAGCTCAGTTTATTATCTTCAAGCCTCTCCTGATAAGCGTAAGCACGAGTGACAAAGAGGAGAAAGTCCGGTTGAGGAAAAGAAAAGTGGACAGGAGAATTAAGAGTACAGAGTAATACCAAAGCACTTTCTCATGCTATTTAAAGACTTAAAAAATGGGGCATCCACATGACTTTGTAAAACAAGGTTTGTAAGACATTGCTAAATTGTAAAATGCTATTTTGTATTGAAAAATGTAATCTGCATTTGTATGTATTTTAACCTTTTTTTTTTTTTTTTTTTTTTTAAATGATCAGCTCTGAAGAAGTCACGTTATACCTAAATTAATTATTTAGGAAAATTAACTCAATGCAATGATATAATGTCTGAAGAAGTGATCCTAAATAGGAATGAGTAAAGTTTCCTGTTAACCAAACCCAATTTGGTTTCCCAAGAAACAAGGGGAAACCCAAAGTAAAAGTAAGTGAGGTCAAGGAACTATTGCACACGTGCGCGCATACTCACACACACACACACAGTCTAATAAAACTTGTCTAAACTTTTCCAGGTCCTTCTATCCTCTCAATTTAACAAACAATGTGCTTAGATGCGCACACAGTCTAAGCTTATGCCTGGATTTAATGTCACTGATGTGGGAAAAGAGAGAGAATTATTGACTCTGTGAAATGCACGCCAACGTGTGTGTGTGTGTGTGTGTATGAGAAAGAGAGAGAGAGAGTTTGAGTGCCTGTAAGGGTGGGGAAGAGATTACGTACACTCTGAGAAATGACATCAAGAAAAACTGGGACTCTGGTTAAACAATTGTCCTGTGTTCCTTCTAAATGCATCATACAGTATACATCATGCACTTCTTTACGCACTTACTGAACATTTCCTTCAAAGTGGCACAACTGATCGCCTTTTAATCACAAGTTAAAATCCTAAAGTCCCATTGATTTTGCCAAGAGTATGAAAGTATTTGCCTCTTAGACTGATTGTGCAATAGAAATGACTCAGCTCGCAGATGTGACTTGACTCACTAAACTGGGAGACAAAAATACATACAAAGAACACTGAAACACTGAAAAAATGCAATGGTTTATACCTATGTAACAGTAGGCTCCCAGTTTCACACCGGGGTCAGGAAAGCCTGTCTGGTTGCGAAACTGGTACATCGTGCGAACTCCAAGCAAACCTCCACCACACTTTGACCTGGGTATGGAGACAGGGTAGCGGGCACTTCCGTCAGACAGCCAGCCGTAGTCACAGCGATCTAGACCTTTTCTCCAGGCAGAGTGGAGCTGACCAGGTGTGGCCAAGACGGCATTTCTTTGCTCACACTCAGACTTTGCTTCCTCAAAGGTCATCTTATTTGTGGTAGGTGCAAAAAATACATCACCTGTTGAATATATATTTGAGTATAAGTCATATACCCATCACATGCTGAACGATTCTAAAATTCTAAGAATCATTGAGTTTAAACAGACACTGTCAGATATTATTAAATCAAGTACAAATCCTCATCCATGCATCACAAGCATAATCAGAATATTTTACTGAAATGTTAATCCTCTCCATATGTGAAACTTGTATAAATTAAAACATAAGCTTCGTTTTTTTTTTTTTTTTTTTTTTTAACCTACATGTTTTATATGAATATTCACAATCTACACAATAATCTCCCTCAAATTAATTATGGAAGAATGTTACAACCAGAGCAAACAAAGGCTGATTTTCATACTAATCAACAGACTGGGTGTTAATTAGTGAACATTTGTCTTGTTCCATATTATGACACAGGCATCTCTTATAATTTGTATATTATGCTGAGGTATGCCAGACATTGGAGACAGTCTAGATTTTTAACTACAATTGCAGGAAATCTATAGCACTTTTACAAACAGAGACTAATTCAACAATATCAAACTCAAACTGACAGGACAAAACACTGATTGGTTAAAAGTTACTGCCTCCAGCTAAGATGTGTTGTTGCAACAATCAGGCAGAAATGGACCATTAATCAATACAAAAAAGGACATCTCTGTTGTGGTGCCAGAAATAATGAAATCGTTCTGGAAACAATTCAAGACACAATTCACATTTTGGTTCCTGTAACTAGAGTATACATAATTATGTGATTTCTTAGCACTGCAGTCATGCTGTTAGCAATGTGCTAAGGAACAACAAGCTACTTTGGCTGCACTCACACTATTACTGCCAGGAGTAATAATGCTTATTAATTCAATTTAATTTTATTTAAATAGCGCTTTTAACAATGGTCATTGTTGCAAAGCAGCTTTACATAATTTAAACAAAATGTAATGGAAATGAAATGTTATTAGATCATTAGAGGACAGAACCACACTCAGATGGCTATTACCAAATTCTACCTAGTTTGATTTAAATTCTGACAACCAATTCATGACGTATTCAAAAGGAAACCTGATTGGGAGAGCTGGGGACTTTTGCAAAGTAAATGGTTAATCAAATATAAATATTATGGGCTGTTTTTTTTTTTTTTTTTCATTTATACTCTTACCCTCAAGTTTGTCGGCATAGCAGTACACATCATACGTCTCATTGGGATTTCGAAGGTTATATGACCGGACACCAGGTTTCCCAGGCAAGTTCCCAGAGCAGCCAAGCCTTGGGTTGGTTATAGGGTATCTATATTTGCAAAGAAAGAATATATCTGCATAGCAAAGGCTTCGAATATCAGCTCGCATACTAAGACTCTACACACAGACCTTTTTAAAAGTTTTGTACCATATAAAGCACTGCAAAATAAGCAGGAATGTCTGTAGTCACAACATGGCATTTGGCCATTTCCCACTTCTTAGATTAGCACAATATATGTCATGTATCCTGTCACATTTTATTTCCAAAAAGTAATATGAATAACAATGATAATGATAGTAGTAGAGTAATGTTCCCTTACCTCACTGACTGATCTGCAATCCAACCAGCATCACACTGATCAAAACCATCCTCATAAGCTGCTTTTAGCTGCTCTGCTGTGGCAATGGTAGCCCCGACATTTCGGCAGGTCTCCACAGCTTCATTGTAGGTCAAGGTGTATCTGCTGGCCTTGGACCGATAATGGAAAACAACACCTAGATAAAAGAATTAACAAAGGATCAGTATGTTATCTCTACACAAGCTAAGTTCAAAATAACTTAATTTGTTTAATACATAATTTAAAAAGCATGTGTTTTTAAAAAGTAAAATCTCTTTTTTTTTTTTTACGCTCTGTTTACATGGGCCACAATAAGCCAGTAGTGAAATGTTATGAATAATAACAATGACGTGCATGGGTAAAGGGAGTTTCCATCCACCCTAATAGTGGCTTGAAAAACACACCAAGTAAATGAGTAACAGCTTCAATTAAAATTCTTAGAGTCTGCCAGTGCTAATTAAACAATTCTAGTCTATCCCACCCTTTCACGTGACCCCAGTGGGAAAATGGGTTCCTCAAATTCAAAAATTCCAGGAAAGGTCAAGTAACTAGAAAATGACTTGCAGGACAGCATTTTGTAGATAAATAATGTAAATGTACAGGTTTTAATTACTTTGATTAAAACACAAGGCAAGGGTAAACCTTTGAGTTATTGTTGTCATTGGAGAAATTGTTTAATAAGAATATAGATCATTCAGAATCTATGGTGAGATTAACATGGACAATATGTAAGAAGTATTATATTAATGTTAATATGGACCCATATTTGATGTTTAAATGTTTAGCAGATAAGCACACCTGATTATGATAATTAATAAATGGCATAAACCATCACCCACCACTGACATCCAAGTTGACCATGTCTTGAGTGTCTTCAATGCCATACATGACCTCACAGCGATAAGTTCCGGCATCGCTAGCCCGCAGTTTCACAACAGTCAACGAGGCATCCCCAATAACCTCTGGATGGCTTGGCACAGACACACGGTTATTGTAGCTTGGCCCAATTTTAATGACACTGTTTTGAGCAACAATTACTATGGACTCCATGTCACCCTCCAACTTGGTCCATTTAATGCGTAGATGGTCTTTTGCAGGGGTCGAAGTATTGCTGGGGGCTGCTGTAGGGAGGGTGGAGAAGCGGCACGGCAGGACCACCTTTCCCGAAAGAGCGCCGCTTACTGGCTGAACCACTGTTAGTGCACCTGAAACTGCAAGAGTTAAAATTACACTGCATAAGTCATCCTGCAGACATCATAAGCCCTTTGTTATTTTACCCAGTACAGTGATGTCATTGTGGATTCAAAGTGCACTGACATGTGTAAGACAACAGCAGGAAGATGCTGAGCACACAAGCATGCTGTGCACAAGGGCAAGAATTGTATTTCCTAATTAAAATAATCTAACTGGGAAGCACAGTGGGCTGCAGATATGAGAACAACAGATTTGAGGAAAATGGGTGGGGTGGCTATTCAGAATTCAATTTGCTAAATCATCCATAACTTTTGAAAACAGTTTCTGAGCATCAGTCAGTCTTGAAAGTCATGACTTTCTTTATCTTCCATTTTTAAAAATAAAATTGGCAATTTTCATTGTAAATCATATACACTTTAGTGTACTGATACTATTTAAAAAGTTATTTCCTCTAGTTTTTTCATTTATGTACATATCTGGAAGACTTCAAAAAATCATTTAACTTTACTTTTCCACTAGCTTAAAAGATAATCAAAGGTACAGGATGCAGCAAGCATTTCCTAATTAATACTACAGGTACAAAACTTGGCAGCACCACTCCAGTAACCAATACTGGGTGCATTTTTACTACCGGCTCACTGTGAAATCATTTCTCACTTATGTAAAGTGTAAGTACACATTGTACATTTGTAAAAACAAAAACAAACAAATATATATTTCACTTGAGGGCACCATACAGATATTAAAGTAATTCTTCTAACGCTTTCTGTGTAGACTGGCTAGCAACATCAAGTTGTGCAAATGTGTTCAACAGAATTGGGAGGTTAGTGAGAATTCTATGAATTTCTTCTGATACATTGTAAGAATGCCAGCTAGACAATTTTTGATATGGAAAAGCAATATAGCAAAACCTGGGAAATCGTATGCAGTGAATAATGTCTCAACCAGGTGGTGATGATAAGGTATTCTATGGATGACCTACATTTCCATGCACAGACTGAGAAAATCGTTTGGATTTGTAGAATATGTTCCGTTAGTTTCAGTCTATTTGCACTGGAGATTTGCTCAGGCAACCCGTATGGAATGCCTAGGACAGGTGGGAAAACCCCTAAGGGCATACACTACAGTGAGTGCAGAGCCATTCTTATGTTATGATGTGAACCCATCTGTTTTCACAAGACAGACAGTTTCCTAATTAAAAGGCGCTGGGTCCTGGGAAGGCCATTAAGGAGCACATTAAGTAAGAAACAATGTTAGCTTTGTGGGCAGCCAGATGCAGTAAAGGGTTTCCTTGTGTTATGGATGTAGTCTATATCTTAGAAAGGCAAAAGTGTATATATAACTTACCCAGTCCGGTCGATGTGTGGTATAGAAAGAATAACCACAGAATGTGTTTTATATCCAGAAGCATCTTCTCTCTAGAGGATGGGAGGAAACACAAAATGAGTCAATGAAACCACTCAAATATCACTCTAGCCTCATGAATTTCATTTCACATGTCATGACTGATAAAAGAACCACAACCATACAGGATATTCCTGGTTGTTTTTAGAGCTAAAACACTTTGTGACCAACACGGTTTGCTCCTTTTTGCAATGTGGGTGGTAAAACTGGGGCTTGTGTTGTCCTAACCCCCTATGGGGAAATGGGCAAATTTGTGCTCCATGGGAGAAACCTCCCTGGAGGTCTAATTTCAGTGTCATTAGCCTTTAGCCTGTGAATAAAGTTAACTTATTCACGCTCATTGTGGTTAATAATGTAAGATTGTCCTAGTTTTGTACGATTCGTGAGGAAATTAAAATGTTTTTTTTTTTTTAAACAGTAAAAAAAAATCCTAAAACAGTCAAAGAAAGGTGAGAAACTAGACAAATGCAGCCGTTATAATTCGACAATAAAGCCATGTAGAGCGTATTGATGGCTAAACATCTCCTTGTCGGATGTGGGGAGCAGTATCTTTAACCGATGTAGAACACCTATATAGGGAATAGGCAGCTATTTGTAACACAGCCGCAGTCTTCACTCGCGCGCCGGGTTTGGAATTTTCCTGAACATCCTTAGAAACCTCTCAGACACACATATACATGCACACGCCATTCAAACTGTGGCACAGATAGACTAAATCTGGTGTATACAGGGATACAGAGGCATCAGGCTTCCACTGTAAGCCAGCATCATCTTCAACTGGTATCAGTGGCTACAGTGTTTCTCTTGTCTTGCTACAATGTTATATATTGTTTTTTCTTCTTTTGATTGATTTCCGATCAGAACTCCGGTACCTGTCCAGTGTAACTAGGAATCGATTTCATTATTCACTCTCGTTCTTAAGGCGTGTATTGAGAAAAAAAAAAAAGGGCTAAAAACGAGGTCACGGTTAACGGGACATCCTTCACTGATGCATGCGCTGAGCGATCTGGAACAATGAAAACCAAAAAAAAAAAAAAAAAAAACTCACACGTTTCTCTCACATACCTTTTCAACAAAAGCGTCTATAATTCCAAAATCGATTCGAGCTCTTTAAAATTCCAGTATGATGCACGCCGTATGTCCAGAGTCCATATGAAGCTGTGCCCACGAGTGTGTTTAGTGTGCGAGTGTGTGTGTGTGTGTGTGTCTGCTTGCTCCTCGAGCTGAAGCCTCCTTTCTTCCCCGTGCCTCTTTTCTTCCGACCAGTGGACGACTGCGATCCTTACAGAAGATCAGAAGATGAAGTTCTGCTTCTTCTGTACACCCACAATTACGTCGTCAGGGATGGATAGGAGGGGCGCACTCACTGATCACCCGAAAAGTGAGTGGAGACTGAGACACACGAGACGACTGGCACGTCTTTACATTAAGGGGTGTTGAGGTGTGTCTGTGTGTGTGTGGGGGGGGGGGGGGGCACAGCATCCTTTTATTGCAGTTATTAATGACTGTGCCACGTGTTCATAGTAGACAACGTGGGCAATGAACTGAATAGTCTATAGAACCCGAATATTAAAAAAAAAAAAAATGCATTCAGTGCTTATAATCTTACCCTGCCCAAAACACAGATAAACACACTTTATGTGATTTCATAAACTAACACCCCAAATGGAAAAGAACAAAAAGGTAACGTAATAAGCAGTATAAACCTTGTCTAAGGAGGTGTTATTTTGTGAAAAATCCCACAACTCAATTTACACCTTGGTGTAGTTGGACGCTATCAAACTGTGCAAGATTTAATTGAGGCGTTAATTCAGCGCATACAGAAGGGGAAAGATTGCACCAGCTTTTTTTTTTTCCCCCCTCACTCAAGTGTAATTACTTGAGAAAACTGCGCTGTGGAATGAATGCAGTGAATATTTCTGCAACCTTACAGAGGTGTGAATGAAGTACATTTTATTCATTAGGCAGCCACACAATTAATTGGCAGGATTGATTGCTTCACTTAAGAAAAAAAGCACAGAAAAACAAATTCCCGAGATATAATAGCAAGATTTAGAATGCGCCACAATAAAGATTTTAATTAAAATTAATTGTTCATTATGTAAAGTACAGCCTATAGGTGCGATTTTATTGTATTCATGCCCTTTCTTTGAGTGAATGTTCTGATGAGGTTTATTCTTCCTTGCATGTCTTTTCCACACGAGGGAGTGTCCGACCACCGATAAGGCAAATCCCCCGCACTATAGCACAAGCTTAAATGCAGGAATATATAGGGGATTGTATGATCATCCTAACACAAAATGTTTATGCAAGTTATTATGCCATTGGGTTTCTTGGATTTGGATTTTAAACTCACCATTTTGCATTAACTTTTTGAGGGGTATTAACAATTAAGCTTTTTAACACAAAACCTTTCTAAGAATCAAACTATAAAACTGGCTATTTTACTTCAACAATGGCATTTATAAAGGACATTATATTTTTACTTAATTGTCATGCTTGATCTTAACCACTTAAAGTAATGGCTAATTATTTAATTATTCACCTTAAATCATATTAATCATAAGTGTTCATTTGTTCATTCATTCATTTTAAAGCATGATGAATGCTTTTGACTCCTAGATAGATAGGCATAGATTTACAGTACATACAGCATGTATCTTATCTAATCTTATAAACTTAAAAAAAAAATTATCAATTTAATCAACCATGTTTAGCATTATATGTGGCTATGCTAGTCATCCAAATGACATGCATGACCCACATGAGCTTCAGTGAACTTCAGGAAGGGATTTCTTCAACCTCTTATACACATACGCACGCAACCAACCCACCCACAATCCTCAGGGCACCTGTAAAAAAAAAAAAAAAAAAAAACTGGAGTCTATCCATTCCTTTGTGTACTGTAATCAACGTCGGCCACCACTTCCTAAGTGTGCGGCTCCTTTGGAGCTGTGTTGATGGCGGTATGACGAGGGATGAAGGGAGTGAAAGGGGCTTGACACGCCTGGCAATATGCGTTTCAACAACAGACTGATGTCGTGGTGGAAACTTGTCACTTTCTCTAGGTCTGTCTATCTTTCAAGACCAGACTCGTCACCGAATCCACATGGTTATTCATGGTGGAGAAATGTCCCTTAGCAAAGGTACAGTATGGAGCACCATGTAATTTACATATAGATGACAAGATGTCTGGAATAAAAGGAGAGAATTTATTATGCTTGTAGGTTTTTAGACATGTAAATTATAGTTTTCTGGGTCACATTTTAGTTGCACAGCTTGTACACTTTAAGAAGAATCCCAAAGCTCGTCCTATTATTAATAGCATTTTATTTGGCGTCTGACTTTTACGTCAAGAGATTATCTGTCAACTAAATCCAGAGATCATTTTCCTCACTTTAATTAAAATCAAATTAATTGACTTGCATAAGATCGAAAATGAATCTTTCTTTCATAATCTACAGATGTCTGTGTCTCTTCCTTCATGTGTTCTCTTCTCCATGCACATGGGCAAGTCTTAAATTCAAATGCAGTCAACTCAAATGCAATGAGGGTGTGTGTGTGTTTTGTATATACAGTATGGTATCACATACTGTGTATAAAGTAACATTTGTGTTTATTTTTCTGTATAAAGTTATAACCAAATGCATAATCTCTTTAACAGAAAGAGAAAAATAAAAGGAAAAATCTTCAGAAAAAATCTCGCTCTCATCCTTATCTCCACTTCTAAAGGGCATAAAACTTAATTGAAAGGAGTCAGACGAAGAATTTCAAAAGTATCCAGCTGTCCAAAGGAACGTGGAACCATGACACAGCTGTCCCACCCGTCCACAAGAGCTGTCAGTCAAGGAAGAGGTACTTATCTTGGTTTAAAGTGAGTATGTATGTATTTACCCAAAGTGTGAAAAGGATGGCTTAATTACAGACTGCCACTTGTCAATGCAGTTAGAAAGATATTCACATGACCTTTCACTTCTCTCCTCTCCTAGGATCTCTCACAGTAGGAGGAGGGGAAAAAACGAATTTGATGCAATCCCTAAACCATTGTTTTATCCTTGTATACAATATAAATTGTTTCAGATTCAGCATTTCATAACTTTAAACATGTTTTTAAAATCATAGCTCCTTGTACAGACAACCTCTAATTTTAATTGACCATACATAATCACACAACTGAATATAACATAAAATAAGAATTTAATAAAATGCTTTAGTGCTTGTGAAAGGGAATAGCCGAAATAATAATAAGAAGAAGTACTTGATCACAAGTCCTTTAAAGCTAACCTCTGCTGGATCGCTTTGTTCCAGAAAAAATATGGGTCTGCAAGTACCATGGACTCTTGTAAGGTTCTGAAAGACATTCAATTCTGAAAGACAAACCTTGTATGTGTACTGTATCATTGTTTTATTTATTTTTGGAGAAATCCTAATGGTTTTTACAAGCTTTTGTTGTTAGTTTACTTTAGAGACAAAGGAAGGATCTGATGGAGATGCGGCTCAGTGGAGTTCTGGTCGTCACATGATTGGCTTGAATAGACATGAAAGTTCCACTTTTTGGCCCACAATAGATGCTTTAGCAGCAGATTAGGATTAACTGTCCTTGCAGCCTCTAAGGGCTGCTGGTAGGTTGCAGTTTGTTGTAAACCCTCTGAAGTCATTGTGACCTAGTGAGGTAACACAATATGTCCCTAAAGGTTGTGGTGCCCCCCCCACCCACACACACACACACACACAAACATCACGATAAGAAGAATACCTCCCCCAACCACAACACCTCCCTTCCCTTCACTTGAGTCCATCCTAACTACAGTATAACCTTGAGTATTCCTGTGGAAAATGTGAGGATTAATTCATGAAGATAGAAATTTTCACACATTTTATGTAACTAGCTCTAACAAGATTCAGTCCTTTACAGATTTCTTTTTGTATATAATTGTAACTATAATTGGAATTTTGGGACCAAAGGCCTGCTATTGCCTGAGGCTTCTGTGAATACTAAAGGCCATATTTTAGCTCTAAACTTCTGATGAATGTTGATGGATATTGCAAGATGGCATTCAGCTGCTCCTGTTGGGGGGGTTGTGGACAAGTGTGCCAAGTTGTGTGTGGATCCACTCCACACATATTTTGGCACAGGTTTTATGCTAGATGCCCTTCCTAACGCAACCCTCCCAATTTATCTGGGCTTGGCACCAGGACTGCATCCAGTGACTGGGGTTTGGGCATTGGGTGGGAACTGAACCCGGGCTTTATGTGTGCCAGGCAAGAAACCTACCACTGAGCCGCCAATGCCCTGGATATTGCAACAACATAATGACCCCAAATATATATTAAATCCCATAGAAAACATTTTAAATGGATTATAGAAAAATTGAAGAATGTGCAAATCTGGGAATATACTGTAGAGTAGGTTGAAAAGTTCTGCATAGAGGAGGGTTTAAGATCTGTGTAAAACTCTTTTCCAGCCTTATTAGACATTACTGGAGGTGCTCAGGAGTGTTGGTATTCACTCCAGGGAAGATTAAATACATCAACAAGCATAACTGCGGGGGTTCAACGAATGGGGGTCAAAATAAAATTCATTACAGGGAGAAAAAAAACACAACTTAGACTAACTATGAGATATTATTGTGTTCATATAAAACTATACTGCTACCTATTTACATTTATGACAGACATATCGCTCATTGTGCATGCAGTCCACTGTACCTGAGCTGAACTTCTAGAACAGATGCTGTATTGTGATTTTAATCTCCAGTTCTTTTGCTAACCAACAAAACTGTGCAATCATACTATGTATTATAACAATGTTTCCAAACCATCCTTTGTGACTCTCAGATGTTTCACAGTATAACATGTATTCAGTGTAATGGAGGGTTTAGTTTAGCTGTGTTTGGAGAAAATGGTTTAGGAAAGTCTGTCTAATAAGATGCCAGTATAGATAAGGTTGGTTCCAAATGTGCACTTATGATGAGAGAGAGAGAGAGATAGAGAGAGAGAGAGTAAAAGCTGGTAGTAGGATAGTTTAGTTCAGGACCAACAAAAAGGAAGTTGTCTTTGTAAGCTTCTTTCCTGATTCACCAGTGCACGATGATAAATATACAATTAACTATCACTTCCAGTGGAACAAAAAAAATATATTAAAAGCATACTTCTTGTTGCCATCTGGTCACATCATGTTATTGTATTCCTCTCTCTAGTTTATGCCACAGCCATGGTTTATCTTAGCCACTTTTCTTGATCCATTCAGGGATCTTCTGTTGTGAGGCACATGAGTACATTTTGTGTTCTTGTACCAGACAGACTTCACAAACACTCTCATGACACATCATAACATGAGTCAATATATGACTGTATATTAAAAAATACAAATGGCTAAAACAAGAATTAAAGGTTTGGTTACAAGTCAGTTTTCCCATTAAATAGTTATATGAATTCAGCACATTTGCAATGATTACCTCCTGTGAATGCTAAATGGAATGACACAAACACACACACACACACACACACACACACACACACACACAAACGCTGCCAAAAGACAACTTAACATTTGTCCAACTAGTTGTGGTCTCAAAAAAATTAAGAATCGTAAAAAGGGTTGTAATTGTCATGTGTTTTTTTTTTTTTTTTTTTCAATATAAACTTTAAAGCCCTCAAATTAAATTTGACATTTGATACATTGTTACATTTAAATTGCAGTGTGCTAAAATACAAACAAGGCAACAAAAGCGGTGTAACTGTCTAATTATGTGCACATTGAATATACTGCATATGTGCAGAATAGTAGTTCAGGTAACATGTACAGTCCTGTACATATGATACACATTTTCTGCTACATTATATACAGATTCCTCCAATGAATTTAAATGTAATTGATGCCTACCTTGGCTTACTTAATATAAACCAGACAAATTAAGAACAGATGGTTGACAAAAGCTATGATTGGCTTACCGTCAACTCATTGTGGCCTCATTTTCCCACTTAAAACAGTTCAGTAGCGTAGTGCCTTAAGGTATTAAAAAAGAATTTCAGCTAATTACTTAAATGTAAATAATGCTAATAAAACTACTAATAAAATAAAATGCAAGTTATAATAATAATGTACATTGGGGGGAGGGGAACCTGGATCGCAAAGAATGTGAGTTGCTGTCATCACTATTAAAGTTAATGTAGTAACTAGAATGTAGGTACATGATGAAGAACAGAATTTTTTTTTATGAGACTATTCAAAATTTCTATATGGATTTGTGGTCATCAGATTGTCACCCACTCGCTCGCCTACATTGCTTTATTCTGTATACAGGGTTGCAGGAGGCTCGTAGTCCCTCCCAGGCAGGAGGTAGGGCACACCCTGACCGGGGTTCCAATCTATTTTTGGGTACATGCTCATTCACACACTACCGGCAATTTGGGAACAGCAATTAGCCTAATCTGCACGTTATTGGACTGTGGGAGGAAATTAGAAAACCCGGGAGAAACCCACCAAGCACGAGGAGAACATGCTAACTCCAAGCATAAAGATCCGAGTTGGGAATCAAACCGGGACTCTGGAAGTGGCAACTAAGAAGACACCATGCCACCCTGATTGTCACCACGCTCTTTAACATAGTATACACAAAATATGTTTCTAAAAATACATTTAGCATTTTTAAAAAGAGTTTATTGCTGAGTCTTATCTTTCTTAATTAAGTAATCTCACATGGATACTGTAAACTTAAGTAATTAAGAACTGCTGCTGCAATCATCAAAACTTTTGTATGCTCATCCCAGGACTCTCATTATGCTCATACTGAACATCATTTTCTCACACTTAAACTATTGTTTGACTAATGATGATACTCAGTGGAAGAGTAATAATTACAATTTTGAGGAGTTTTTTTGTGCATTGTTAATGGTTTGCTGAAGAGGCCCAACTTACCTTATTAAGCTCCAAAATAAACCCCACATCCCCCTGGATCTCTTCACAATCAAACAAGTAGTATGATCGGCTTAATGTAATAAATCCCACAAAATTTAAACACATTTACTTTGCCCACTCATGTACTGTATATAAATGCCATTATTAGTTAAGGTTCTAGGTTTTTGAGCAGTGTTAGCTATCTTAACCCAAGGGTTCTTTCACAAGTTTATTTATAGGAATTCCAGTAAAACCAGTGTCCCAAGTCTGTGAATCCCATTAATGTAAAGGGGCCACTAAATATGAGTCATATTGTAGTCTTGTGGTTCATAAATGTGTGGAAGTTGGGTGGGAATTTTATAAAGACAGTGATAAAGTATGAGAACATTTACGTTTTATTAAAGCATACTAATTATTTCCTCAAATGGAAACAAAATTTCATCATGAACCATCATTACACGAAGGTATAACAAGATATCTGGGTATATGAAGGAAACATAAAGAAGGAGAATGAAGTTATTACATTTTGTCTGACTCATCCACCTAAATGAGTTTTGGAATCATATACTGTAAATTGAGTCACTTAAAACTAGATTAAAGTTTAAAGCAAAATTTGCCAAGCATGTTAAGAGAGATCCATAGTCTGAAATAGAATCTCTCTCTCTCTCTCTCTCTCTCTCTCTCTCTCTCTCTCTCTCTCTCTCTCTCTATGGCTGTCTATAAAATTGAAGTAAGAAACAGAGTTATGATGTAATAAAATTGAGTTACTGAGCACCAATTGAGTAGGCTGTTTACTGAGCCTGCTTTACATTACAACATTTATATCCACTGACCTTTTGTGAGGATCATGCACTCATCACATTTTCTCAATTATCGGTATTATCAAAGATCATTGAATACGTATCATTTACCATGAATATCTGGTTATAATGCAAACACTATCAGTCAAAAGTTTGGACACACAAATGCTGAAAGCATCCAAAATATGCGATAATCTCCTTTGAACAGTTGATATTAAGATGCGTGCTACTGTACTTATGCCGTGGAAAGCCTTCATTATGGCTCTAATCTGAGGTGCTGTTAATTTGTGATTTTTGAGGTTGGTAACTCCCTAAATAAACTTCTCCTCTGCAGCAGAGGTAAATTTTGGTCTTGCTTTCCCGGGATAGTTTTCATGAGAGCCAGTTTCATCATGGTGCTTGATGGGTTTTGCAAATGCACTTGACAATACTGTTCTAGCAAGAACTATTCCAGGACTGCTGATCTTCATGCCTTTTAATTAAAACCGACCGTTGTTGTTGTTGTTACTTAATTACCTATGCCATATGTGGGATTTCTTAGTGTAGAAAAAACTCCAGTATTGTTCTATAATGTGGAAAATAAATCCAAACGCGTGTCCAAACCTTTAATTGGTGTGTCCAAACTTTTGACTGGTACTGTATATCTATTATACAAATCATTAGCATAATAGTCTTTACACATGTCTTTTCCTTCTTTTACAATTTAGAAAGTGCATCCCAAAAAGTCAAACTTACTACAGAGCTTGTCAGCGGAGAGTAAACATTGAGGACATTAACAGTCAGTTCAAAGAGGGGTAACAGGAAATCTCACCACTGCATGTGCTCCATTTTATAATGGCCAGACTGCTGCTTTACTTTTATACATCTACCGCATGAACAGCGTGATGGGTAGTGTGCTCTGACATTCAAGAGGCTAATAAGGCCAAATAAAATGCATGAAAGTAAAAAATTTAAGGATCATGTTTCCTTTCCAATGACAGACAAAAACATTCTAATCTCACAACAGGACTATGTAAATAATTTTCAACAAGCTATATACTACAGTATATACACACAGTATATAGGAAATAATATCATGTACAGAGTTTCTATCTATTTAAAAAAAATTTGTTTGATTGTTAAGACTAAGTAGTATTTTTTTACATTGCCTTAAACATAAATCTAGGCATGTTTTATCAATTCTGAGAAAATTATTTTAGAACAATGCAAAAATCACACATTTTTAAATGATATTTTTGGCATTTGTGCTTTTTTTTTTTTTATATTTAAATGGAATATTTTCTATGTTTGTAGCAGCATATTAAACCTATGAATCATATTGGAAGATATTTTTTGCCTGATTCAGTGACATTTTCTCCATCTGTGAGAAACATGTCTATGCCCTTTTTTCCATTATATAAGTTTTTGGCACCACTCACTCTTTAGGTTTTATGTTTCCTGCAATCCTGCAATGTTTTGAATAATCTATATATTTGTCCAGAAGCAATATTTTGCCCCAAATGCTAACTTGTGCTTACATGCATAAAATAATGCATGGTATGTCCATAAATTTAATATGTTATTTATCACATGCAGTGGTGTCCAAAGCCAGCACATGTACAGTAAGGACTGAGATATGCAGTAGACTTGTTCCAATATGCACAAATCACCTTTATCATTTATATTCAAGAGACTAATTAGGTTTCGTAGAAGGAAAAGGTGATCTGAGCTGGTTTGACTGTTGTTGCTAAAAGCACTAGTTTCAAAGAGAATTTTCAGAGAAAGAAAAAGTTGACCACCATCATCAGTCATCAGATCCCACTTCACCCTCTCATAGTGCCGTTCTCTGTTCAAGTCACATGCTTTTACAGTCAATCACATAGCAGTGATACAAAATATAATTACACAGCACCTGCATTTCATCACCTGTGGCTACTGTAGGTCTGAATGGACCTTTAAAAGAACTATGAAAGAGCGTCCTATAGACCAGAAGGCTGACGGTGCCTGAACTCCAGTTGTTTGTTTGTATGATTGTGTGTATGCCTATTAACTACTTTATCCTGTTCAAAGTCATACTGGACACAGAACATTCCTTGGGACAACTGGACATGAAGCAATGGAGTCCAGTCCATAGTACTGTGAGCATACATTGCACTCTCCTAGCAACAGTATAGAGTATTTAATCCACCTATGAACATGTTTTTGGAAGGTTGGGGAAAGGTTGGGGTTACCCAGAGGAAACCCATGCATATATGTAAAGGACATGTGTACTTTATATTGAAATATTTTATACAAACAGTAACTTTGGCACACGATAAAACTAGGGAACCCTGGAGCTGTGAGGTGGCAACACTAAATAGACAAATAATCACTTTAGAGTTACCATGATTAGTCCTAAAAAGGAATTTGAGAATGGTTTTAGGGAAGGACTTGTAATCAGACAGTGTGATGCATGTCTTGAATGTTTTTTAATGGAGCAGAGAGTCACAAAAGAGTTTAGACTGGATGCACTGAAGAAGCACTGAATTTTGGACTGTGGCCTGTGTGTCTGAACACAAGGTGGAAGGCAAGGTAGCAATATTTGCTTAAAGAAACTCAGCAATAACCAGATGTCCCTGCTTCTTGAGTGGGATGACGTTTCTTTATCCACTGTCAACCAGTATGAAATAAGCCAATCACATGTATGTTACATCATAATTTCTGAATGATATCATATTTTCAGCTAAACTATGACATGGGCAGAAGATTAAGTAACAGCTGCCTTCATGTGTCATATCTGGATAATTTGGTGGTATTTGGTAATCCATGGAGAAATTTAGGATAAAAATGGGATATAATAAATATCTGCAACAAAATTTACACTATTTAAATATGTACAGTATGAGGTAATTGGTTTAGTGGTTAGCACTGTCGCCTTGCACCTTCAGGGTCTGGGTTTAATTCCCAACTCAGGGTCTGTGTGCCTGGACATTGCGTTAGTGCTTGCATGCTTGGTGGGTTTCCTCCAGGTATTCCAGTTACCTCCCACAGTCCAAAGACATGCAGATTAGGCTAACTGCCATTATCAAATTGTCCAAGGTGTGTGACTGCGTGTATGAGTATTGATCAGAGGACCTACTACAGTCATAAAAATGGAAATAAATACAATGGTCACCATTGGCCCCTACAGTTAGATATGCGTTGAGGTTCCTAGATGGATGGATGTGAAATGTATGTATATGATTAAATCATTGTAACTCTCTAACCTCATTAGAGAAAGATAACTAATAATTTTTATAAGTCTATTTCTGTACTACTCAAGTGTTTTCCAGGACTCCAATACTGCTGCCATGATATATATATAAAAGAAATTAGCCTAGACCATATTTATTGTATGTACAGGTGCATCTAAAAAAAAATTAGAATATTATCGAAAAGTTGATTTATTTCAGTAATTTAATTCAAAAAGTGAAAAAATTCATCTAAATCAAAAATCATATAATACATGTAATAATATTTATTACACACAGACTGATTGATCATATTTCAAGTGTTTAATTCTAATATTTTTGATGATTATGTCTGACAGCTGAAATTTAGTATCTCAGAAAATTTGAATTTTGTGAAAAACTTAAATATTGGAGACTTATGGTGTCACACTCTAATCAGCTAATTAACTCAAAACACCTCCAAAGGTTTCTTGAGCCTTTAAATGGTTCCTAAGTCTGGTTCAGTATGTTACACATTCAGGGGGAAGACTGCTGACTTGACAAGCTGGCTGTTCACAGAGTACTGTTTCCAAGCATATTAATGGAAAGTTGAATGAAAGGGGAAATTGTGGTAGAAAAAGGTGCACAAGCAACAGGGATAACCACAGCCTTGAGAGGATTGTGAAATTAAGTCCATGCAAGAAATTGGGAGAGACTCTCAAGGAGTGAACCGCAGTTGGATTCAGTGCTTCAAGATCCACCATGCACAGACGTATGCAGGACACAACCAGGTTACAACTGTCACAAACAGTGACAACCTCAAAGGCGTCTTACCTGGGCTAAGGACAAAAGGGACTGACTGGACTGTTGCTCAGTGGGCAAAAGTCCTCTATTCAGATGAAAGTGAATTTTGCATTTTATTTAGAAATCAAGGTCTGGAGGAAGAGAGGAGATGCACAGAATACAAGTCATGTCATCTGCTCATGTTGGTCCACTGTGTTTTATCAGGTCCAAGGTCAGCACAGCCATCTACCAGGAAAGTTTAGATCACTTCATGCTTCCCTCTGTTGAAGAGCTTTATAAAGATGCTGATTTCATTTTCCAGTAGGACTTGGCACCTGCCCACACTGCCATGGTATCCCAGTGCATGATTGGCCAGCAAACTTGCCTGAACCCCACAGAGAATCTATGCGCTGTGCTGTACATGTAGCATGTGCTTTCCATGTTCATCCTTTTCAGTAGTGCAACATTTCTGTGTTAAATCTTTTTTTTTATTTTTATTTTTTTATTGGTCTTAAGTAATATACCAATTTTCCGAGATATTGAATTTTGGGTTTTAATTAGTTGTAAGTCATAGTCATCATAATTTAAGGAAGTACCACTTGAAATATTTGTGTGTGTGTATGTGTGAGACTTTATGAATATCTGAAATACCTCAGCTGTTTTGATGATATTCTATAAATTTATTCTTTGCATTTGCATGTTTTAAGATATTTTAGTAATTAACTTTTTAAGACATTTAGATCAAACTGCTTTGACCTAGTAATAAAGAACCAAACCTTCAGTGCTTCGTATGCCCTCTGTAAACAGCACTAGGTAATCACCCCATTGTGATTTCCCTCAGGCCTCTCTGTGTGCTGATGATGCAATATGTTACACCCATTTGCCGCGGCACAGACGCACAAATCCCAGGAAAAAGACGTAGGAACGATGGAAAGGAGTGCATCTGGCATGATAAAGAGCCAAACCTTACTGTAAGTGAGCAAGACGCTGAGGCCAAGCTAAAGTAAGTGGAAAGAAAATGTGTGTGAGGAGAAAGAGGTTATTGTTCTAAGTCTACTGTCCTGAAAAGCATTACAAGCCATAAACAAATGGATGAGATCGCAGCACAAATGCTGTACAGCAACTTGTGTACACACATGCATGTTGCCAAGCTCATATTCTTCCACTTAGCATATAAAAACAGCATTGTGTATGCTTTCTTCAGTCAGATGTTGTAGATTTGCACAGCAGTTGTATGGGTAACATGTCACCACTTTCTCTGCCATGTTTACGAGCAACTCAACATGCACGAGAATGCACACTGTTATATGGCGTACTGTACTGTATACCCATGCATGGGTTCCAAGTGCTTTGAAAGCTTGGTGTTCCAATAGTTTGCGTTGCAATTCTGCCCTGACGTTGCCTAGAGAGCACTGCTGTTTGCAATTTCCACAAATAATAAGGGGTCTCATACAGAGATGAGTAATGGGTTAGTAGCTCCCTTCTGTGACTCATTCCTACTCATTCTCCCATGCTCACACACATATACACACACAAGCTTGTACAAAAGATCACATGACACTTTGCCAGCTTGTCAAAACTCCATGCTGCTGTGAATTATTCTTTCACTTTTTAAATGTTTTTTTTTCCACGTGAACTATTGGGAAAACACAAACACACGGGCAAACTTGACAGTGAGGTTCAACAGAACATAGTTACCGACCTATTGTGCAATTAACACCATAACACCATTTTTTTTTAACTCACTTTAACCACATTATTTAGTAACTACTATGAATGAGCCAATGAAATCAACGGTACACCAAAAGTTTGTGGACACCTACTATCACACTCATGTCGGCTTTCCCTGTACTGTTGCCATAAAGTAGATGGCACATGATTGGCTATAATGTCTTCGTATGCTGTAGCAGTAGAATTTCCCTTCTAAGTGGAACTAAGCTGAACCAAAGTTCCAGGGTGACACTGACCTTGTGCACAAAGTCCCATGAAGACATGATTTGCCAATATTGGTATGGAATAAATCAAGGTTCTGCACAGGTCCGTGACCTCAACCCCACTGAACCCCTGCAGGATTAACATCAGTGTCTGAACTTAGTAATGCTCTTGCGACTGAATGGACAGATAATACCTATGGTCCAAAAAATAGTTGAAGCCTTCCCAAAAGACTGGTAGGTATACCAGTCTAGGTACAGTATATCTGGAATGGGGTGTTCAAAATGTACATACAGTAAGATTGTGATTGTGAGATGCTCAACTGATGCTCAACAATTCATATGTGGTAAACTAAACAGATTATGTGTGGGACTTTTTTCTAATCCTGTTCATGCAATGTGTTCCTGTGATTTCCTGATATATAAACGAACTAGTTCTCTAATTTAAACCATTATGGCCCTGAACAGGCAGTTACCAAGAATGAATGGATAAGTGGTCTTTCTTTGTCCCACAAGCTTCAAATTGTAAAACTACTTTGCATCCACATAAAAGGAAAGTACTCCTTATCACAGTACAAAAAAGGGGGAAAAAACTCCTTTTGTTCGGTCTCACGTGATTTCACTCCCCAAGTGCCTGTCAAGTCTCACACATACACCCTTTTATGGAAAGCTTCCAGGGGGGGGGGGAACCTCAATAATGCATCTCATATTTTTACTGTATTTTTACTTATTAAGGACATATTATCAGTTTTTTCCCCAAATGTATTCGTATTCCATTAGCGTGTTATATTATAATCTAATTGGCAGACCTATGTGGCAAATATGATTTTTTTTATAAATGCAACCTATACATTCCATCACAAATACCATCTAAGTTGTTGTTGTTGTTGTTTTAATAATGGTTAATACAGTTCACAATGACATGACCATTATAAAAAAAAAAATGCCATGATTAACATTTGTGGAAGTATTTGAAAAGGAAACTGAATGATCAGTTACTTATGGTTTATGGGTGCTGATGTTTAACCCTTTATTGCTCCACAAGACCCTTGGTACAGTAATAAATAGCAAAGCTGATAGTTAAATCCTAAAAATAAATAAATAAAAACAATATTTTAACCTAGTGTGACTTCCTCCAGTTTCCTTCCACAGTTCTAAGACATGCGGTCTAGGTTGATTGGCGTGTCTAAATTGTCCGAAGTGCATGCTCAATGGGTTGGCACCACAGGCTGTATTTCGTCCTGTCGCCAAATTTCCCTGGGATAGGCTCCAGAGTCCCACGATCCTATACAGTATAGGTTTGATGGATGGATGGATTTAAACATAAACGGGTAGATCAAGAAATACTTATGAAGTTTTTATTGAAATTATTAAAGACCTTAATGTTTACTTTCATATTAACCATTACCCTACTGTGGAGTGTAATGTCACACATATAAATTCAATGCAGAAAAGGGGCACTCCAAACAGGCAGAATTAGAATTTTTCAGCCTCTGGTAAAAAGAGTTAATTCATTGAATAAACTTAGTTAAAGCAAGCTAAAAGTAAAGCGGTTTCAGTTGCACTATGACGGCTCAGCACATTGGTCATGTACATTTTAATTATTTCCTGGATTCTACACTGTCAGGCAAAACTATTACCAGATTGCTTCTTATTCAAAGGGTTTACTTGCTCTGTCTAGCAAACACTCGCCTCCTCAGACGAGAAGAGGAACCACATAATGAAGCCTCCTTTCTTTTTTACCAGTCCGTCTCTTAAGCTCTTTTCATTCATGCCAACATGTACAAGTACACAATTGAGTTGTCATCAGCCCTTGTTTACTTTTTAAAGAAATTACTCAGTCTCTCTATTGTACACCAGCAAAGTGATTAAAACAGAACTGTTTACTGAATCTATGTGGCACAAAAAGAGGGAGTGGTGGCATTAACATCTTTAGGGGAAAAAATGCTGAACGTTAAACTAGCACCCCACCCAGTACCAGACATGATTTTGTGTTTCTTCTTAGGAGTAATTCAGTCAGTCAACTACATTGCTTATTAATAAAGCTCAATGACATTTCCATGTATTTCTTTCCAAAAAAAAAAAGCCCTCGGCTTAAGTTTGGGAGGATGTTGCTGCAACTGCCATGGGTGCTCAATAATTATGTCAATTGCAAGGCCAGTTGGAGAGAAAGATAGTAAGGGGGTTGGGAGAATTGTCTGGCACACACAAACCATACACACATTTATTTGTATGCTGTATAATTGTGTCAATTTTTGTGTATAATTTTGATTATGTTCTTGAGATTTAACATCTGGCTGCTTCATTTCATCAATGATCCATGAAATTATAATCTTGAACAATTACTGGAGGTGAAATCAATCATATTTTACACTATGCAATTTTGTTAATCTTTTATTATTATAATTTTTACCAGGTAATTCCAATAAAATCTTCATGGCTGTGATAACATGTTCTCCAAATCTAACTACTGTATACTATGGGGAATCCTGTAACATTATACCTAAAAGTAAAGAAAAGTACTTATTATGATTAAATCATTATTGAACACTGAGCTTGTGCAGAAAAATGGGGTCACATGAACAGAAGAAAAGCCATTAGTCTAACCGTAATAGCACTATACCCAGATAAAAATATGTTTGTTGGCTGAGTAAAAGAGGAATGTGGAATGACCATTCTTTAAAGTGAGCAGGGCCAGGCATGTAAGCTGAAGGTACTAAAAGGTGCGAAAGGTACGCTCTAAAGGTCTTGGAACAGACCAGATGTGTGTCTTTTACAGTATTTTTTGCAATGCATGCAGCAATCACAGGCAAAACTCAGGCCTCAATCCAACCTAAACAGAACTAAGGCCAAAGGACTAAGAACTGGTGTGCTAACAACCTAACATTGACAGAAGCATTGTTAGAGTTGTGGGGAAAAAAACATTAGTGACATCAACAACGACCTCCACATGGCAGGTAGGCAATGGTCTCACAATCCACAGGTTCACATTAATCCACTGTTCAAAGAAGACCTTGAAGGCAGAATTATAGAGACCACACCAAATGATTCAACCTACTCATCTGCAGTAAGAATTCAAATGCCAGATTAGCCACACAATTCTGCAAACAAGGTTAATCTCCATTACTAATCATTGTTGATGATGTAACTTATCATGATATCAGAAGAATGTGTTCAGAAGCACACAGACACATTGTGTCTGCCAATTTACAGGGAAATGCATGTAATCTAATCTAACTTCATCATGCAGCAAAACCATTCCCCAAACATGCTGCAAATACAAAGGGCTTGATGAGGGAGGGGGGGAAGAGGACGGTTATAAGCCAGCCAAGTCAATCACCAGACCACTCAACAAAAAAGCTAAATCAACTAGAAGCTGCGATAAAAGCATTTTTAAAAATGTAACACACTGGTGAAGATTGTGGGTCACCGACTGGTTGCACTTAATAAATCACTTTTATGCATATTTGCACACTCATAGTCACTTCCAAATTTTTTACAAATTTCTATTTTTTTCTTCTATATTTCTATATTTTGTAATATTTTTATTATGCCCTTATTTGTA
>JAQQZT010000014.1:12855164-12865384 GCA_030068275.1 Clarias platycephalus
ATGTAAATATTATATTCATAAAAACTGTATGTTTGGTTTAAAATGTCATTTGATTCATATATACTGTATGGTGCACTGATCAATAATTGCATGCATGACTTACTGTAATGTAGATATGAGATACTACATCGAGGTCACCAAATGTTCATGTTTGCATGGCTGTAGGCTATTTTATTATGCTTTTACCTTAATATTATTAGTTGGCAAATTGCATACTGTCTAAATTCCATTACTTGTAAGGTTTATAAATGAATGTATGCAATTTTTGTATTAACCTCTCACTATTCACAAATAACTCAATTTAGAAGCTTCCCCCATCTAGTATTATAACTATACTGTACTCATGATTGCTGAAATGAACAACCCATGCATGACCACAGAAAGAGATTCAGTATCATTTTATCTGAACATCAGATGTACCAATCACTGTGGATTCCTCCCGGCTAAATTTGCATGGGAATGCGGGGGCCTTGTTTCCCCTTGCTGAAAATAGGCTGATATCTGGAATAGAGAGGAGGTTAAGTTAACATGTGTCAATGTGTGAGGATGGATGTGGAGTGCAGCACCGCTAAGAGGTTGGTTTACAGGAGCTGTGGCATTGTGTCCTCTCATTCATTGTACCCACAGTGCAGAGGCATCAGAGAAAAGAGTGGAAACATGTAGTGCAGGCTCAAGGCCAAAATCTCTGGCAATTTACTTATAAGCCTTAAGGGGCTCTAGTTATTTTACTTTCTGCTGCATCAGAGCAGCTACCCACAGCTCAGTCGGTTAAGGCTGTGGGTTACTGGGTTACTGATCAGAAGGTCGGGGGTTCGAGCCCCAGCATCGCCAAGTTGCCACTGTTGAGCCCTTGAGCAAAGCCCTTAACTCTATCTGTTCCAGGGGCGCTGTAAGCTGGGCTCTGACCCCAGTTTCCTAATTGGGATATGTGCTATTTCACTGTGCTGTAAAGTACATGTGATAAATTATTGAATATTCTTCTTTTTCTGTTCTACTTCTATGCTGTTAGTTGTGTAGAATATCTAATGTACATTGCTTGATCAGAAAACATTCATCCTAACTTTTGTAGTGTATTTTAAAGTACATTATAGCCTGAATTATACTGTATATCATGAATCTATACAAAGTTTACAATGTTGTTGAAGTGAGAGATTTGTAATTTATAAATTTTAATTCATTGAGATTGTAACACTACAAAGGGTGAAAAAGTTGAAAAGGTGGAAATCCAAGACATTGTATTTAAAGCAACGGAACATCGCTGTATTTAAACCGTTCATATGATATCTGATTAATATAAATATATGCATTGTTTTCATAGACTTTTGTGTTTAGACTGTTTGTATCTTGCACATTTGACTTCCTCTTACACTTTATGAACATTCTCAACAGAGACTTGCTCAAAATCTGCCCTCAAAAGTGTAATATACTTAAAAGAAATCAGGCTTAGCCTCAGTACTTCCCACTGCACTGAACTTCCAAGTTTCTTGATCTCCATTCAACTGACTATGAATGGTTTGTGTGAAAAGGATAAAATAAGATGGAGGTTGTTGTTATAATAAAATGGAAGTAATGGAGAGAGCCAGTGTGGTCCAAAGTGAAGTGGTTGATTTTCCAATGCACTGCCAACAAAATCTTAGCCAAATTCATCTATTATTTCTTAATGAGTTTATGATAAAGATAAGATTATTAATCCAATTTCTGGACATTTAAAAAAAATTTGTTCAACTGGCAAATAATTGTGCTAATTGTAAACATTAGATTCTGATGAGAAACAAAATTATCTTTGAAACTGTAGCTTAACTGTAGATCTAAAAATAGACTTAATAACCTTATATCTGGTTTCTAATAGGAAATAAACATGACTACATTCAATATATTGGCAATTGCTTATATCCTGCATTATTTTTATTTAGCAATTTGTAAACAATATACATTTTTTTTATTATCATGTCATTTACATGTTATTAACCATTTCTGTTTATATTTACTGTTGTAAGCTCAATAGATTATGTTCAGCATCCACTATGCAAGAATGACCTCCTACTAAAGAAGGGGGAAAAAAACATCACAGTAATACAGAATCACTGTCAAGATTATTCAGAGAGCTGTTTTTTTTTTTTTATTATTCAAACATCTTCTGATCAATCAGCTCAACCTGATGATTCAAGTGCAATGGACTAAAAATTATATTATGTGTTACAGTGCGGCATTGTGTTCTTGTTCTCAATGTAGTAATTTGTAAATCTCCTCAAATTAATTAGTGTTAAGTTGATTCAACATTATGCAATGACTTTAACTCCGTGTCATTGAAATAGTTTCAGTGCTGGAGGTCATCCAGTAGTCTGTCATCACACAAGGAAGCTGTGTGAATGACTTCAAAACAGGTGAAGTAAGCTGGAGCTTGGATCCCCTGAGTGTCTTTGGTTGTTTTCCTAACCTTCATCAGCTGTTCCTCCTCAGTGTTGTTCTTGACAGTACCGCCATTTGAAGAAGCTGAAATCGCAGCAGTAAGAGCCTTTAAACAAACACATCTGAAATTCTTCAAAGGATCTGCATACACTGTTTGAATTGGATTCTCAGCATATGGCACAATAGCTAAGAGGAAACAAATAAGTCATAAAAGAGATATTACTGAAATCGTATCTCCTTTGACATTTTCTGCGACATTATGTCACCCTGGCCTCTGTAGTAAAAGCCTATTCTGAAAAGCAGAAGATCTTAAAACAAAGTCCAAGTCTGTATATATAAGGATGCACATGCGCCTTTTTAGCTTTCCATCATACACCGGTACTTAACTAAATGTTTGCATGAAGCTGTCATTGCTTTAACAGATTATACACGTCTACACAAGAAATACAAGGATGTATAAATCAGTGCGGCATACAGGAAGTCGCTGCCAGTATCATCTTCTTTTACACTGTCACACCTAATAAGTACAAATTCTACACCCCATTCAGAAAAGACAGCTCATCCTATCACCATACACTCTTCTTCATTTAATCTCTTGACTTTTTTGCCTTCTCACACGCGCAACCATCTGTGGCAACACACCAAGTGGCCTGGGATTTGTGTCTTCCTTGGTTAAGTCCCTGCTGTGTCATAACAGGTTTGTTTGACAAAGCTCAATTAGTCAAATCCATCCAAAACTGGTGGTCTCCATCTCGAGCACATTCAAGGCCAGGGTGGTCTGCTCTCTTTGGCTGCCTTTGGTGATCTTTTGTGGAAGTAAATACAGTTAGTAAAGCCTCCTACCATCACTCATTTCCCTTTTATCTGGTAATACGGTCACAGAGATGATGAATATAAAATTGGAATTATAATATGCGACCTTTTCTGAATCATGTTTATTTAGTTGACGATAGATGGGTCATATTGTATATGGATAAAAGCTACAAGTTGAATCGTGTGTCTTCTTACATAAATTTGCATAAGTTTGGGTTCGAGTCTGTGGTCGTAATGGGGGTCATGAGAACAGACAGTAGAGGGAAGAGGTGCACGCTGAGCTTGTGTTTGTTTTAGGAGCGGTCTTGTCACTTGGCTCAAGGGACATTCAGGGTGGGGCTCCATGGGTGGCCTTGTCATCACATTGAATCCCACACAGACTCTCTCTCTCTCTCTCTCTCTCTCTCCCTCTCTCTCTTGCTTAGAAAAAGACAGACACATGCACCCACACAATTAGCCCTATCAGTGACATGCGTAAAACCAGCTATTTTTATAGACCTACAGTTCTGCTATCAGGTCACTGTTTAGATGCCTACCATCTGCAATAGTTGTAATAGCACCGAGATAACAGCATGGGACAAAAGAATGGCTCCCCACCCAGTGTTTTAGTAGCATTTGTAAAGGGTAGATGGTCCATTACATTTGACAACAGACACAGTACAAGGTAATGTCTTGCAGTAGGTAGGTCGGCTGGTCGACACAAAATCGACTATAAAACAACAATTCAGTGTTTCAACATGTGTAGCATTTTGTTCTCCTCCACCAGGTGGCTGGAAACTTCATCACGTTTATAAGGATCATCATGGGTACTAATCCTCTGTAACATCTGGCAGGCAAACTGACAAGTCACTTATTGTGAATGTAGCTTGTAGGACCCGCGCGCGCATGTGCACGTGTGTGTCTGTGTGTGCGCGCACTTATTTCTTTTTGAGGATCAGTCAGATATGAGTTAATTTCTTAGCAAAGGTAGATCACTATAATAATAAGCAACTATGATATTCATTAAAAAAATGTCCCTTAATTGTTGATAAAGGAAAGGGATACATTAGTGACGCATAACTTAATTGATCCTGGAACAGCCATCCCATGTCTGCAAGGATAAATTTAACATATAATAGTGACTCCCTTTTTTTTTTTTTTTCCAGTGCAATGAATATAAATTATTGTTTATATTGTTTGTAAATAAACTGAAGTTATAGATAAAGAAAGAAATGCTAAACTGCGCCTTGCTTTTGACATACGGTGCACGAGCCGTTATATTTGAGTTGAAATTACAAAACATAAACACGTCTTATTTCACACAGTAAAAAGTGGGTTATTGCTCTACAGATCATAGGGGGCATTTTATGCACTGCATTTATTTCATTTTAAATAATGACATAACCATAAATTCTATGTATCTTTACAGCTCCTAAGCCAGTACCCGGATATTAACTCAGACAACCCATAAAAACAAATCTTGTCTGAAAAGCATGTGAAAAAGGGTCAAAGATGTGAATGTGCAAAGGTTGTAGACACGGTAATTTGAGTAGCCCATAAATACATTGTGTTCTCACAGCCCTTGATTTTTTTTTTTTTCTTTCTTTTTTTTCTTTTTTATGTTCAGGAAAGTTTAGAAACATCAAACAATGTTAAAAATACATAAAACTTAAGATGAAAAGATATATTGTTCTGTAGGAATTTTTGCTTTTTAGAAATCTGATCATTTTCTTCTGTGTAACAAATATACAGACATTATATATGAGATAATATATAATGGTAATAAAATAGTATACTAGATACTGTATATTTTCTATAACAATTAGAAAACAAATAAATTAAGTTGTCTTAAATTAACTGATTTATATGTCAGTCCTGAAGCTTCAGCCCTTCTAAGCTTTACTCATTATTTATTATCTTACTCATAACCCCTACAAAATGTAATATCTAAATGGTAAGGCTGCTTTCCTCTAGCACAAACTACAACTGGATAGCAGCTGATAATATGACATAATAAGAGTCTTTATCCCATTAGTGAACTTCTGCAGATTATCTCTGTTAAAGCATGTTAAGCGGGCAGAATTGGGGGGCGGGGGGGGAGGGGGGGTTAGGGGGGTTATGTGTTGAAGGGATGTTGGAAGGGGTTGCAGGAGTTTACCATGGACGGCATCAGCTGCTCCCCAGCTGTTATCAAAGGCTCTGTAAAAGGAGAGTCCCAATTATCCCAGCCCAGAGGCATACATAGGGCTACACATCCGCCCAGGCACAGATCTTTCACCAGGCTCTGCAGTCTTTCATCTGGCCAATAAGAGAACATGCGTAGGAAAGCCCAGGTGTCCTCTGACCAGGACTGAGCTAGAAGCACAAAGACTATCATATTGTAACTATACCTGTAGACCTATACAAACCTACACAAGAAGCATATCATACAGTATGCACCTGGTTGGCTGTCACGAGAGCACACACTTAACATTTTGTTTGAAGGTATACAGTGCATGCACACCTGGAATCTGAGATGAAGTCAGTGCTTCTTCTACCAGATGTTCAAGATTATCTCCTAATTTTTACTTTTAAATAAAAACATAAATTCCATTTATCAGCCCTTTTTTTTTTTTTTTAGGTTTAACTGATATAATTTGTTGTCAAAGATATCTGTCATTGCATCTAGATTTGCCATTTTTTGCCTATTATGGCTTTGAATATAAATGTTTAATATAATGTCAATTATTCCAAGCCTCTGAAAAAGTATAAAGATATAATACAATAATATATTTACTGGTTGTAAGTGTTCACTGTTAGTGGTGCACTATATAGTTTTTAACCTACAACTGGAAGGTTTTACTGCTTGAACAAAATTAAATCATTCTAGTCATTAATAATGAACAATAACCTTTGGATCAGTAGTAATGATCATTGTGATAGTGCAGAGGTTGTAAAATGGTGATGATATGCAAATGCAAATGTTAGATATTAATATTATTATGTTTTTATGTTGAAGTGAATTATAATTTGGATCAGACAGGTTTAACCTCTTAAATTCACAGCTTTAGCCCCTCCTATAAACCTAGCTGTAAGGTTTTAATAAAATTTTTATTGTTATTGTTGAATAACGATTATCAGTGATTATATGTCATGCTTTAAGATGAACATGCTAATAATAAGTGAGACAGATGAGCAGAGATTGATATTTACACACATAATCCTACAGTATGAAAAGGCTTTGGTAAAGAGCTGATATGAAAGCTTCCTTTGTAGTCAGTGTGAGAAGTTTATAGGCTGTGTTGTACATTTTGTAGTCGTGATTACTGATCACAACAGTCGGGGCTGCAGGGGCATTGTGGTTAGTCACATGTGGTCTGACACGAGCTGCATAAGGGTTTCAATCCTTACTCTATATTATTTTACCAATGAGGTTCTCATTAATTCAGCTGGGAAGAAAATAACAGGTCAGAAAAAAAAAATCGTGGGGGGTAAAAGCCACAGGGCAACTGCACAAGATTCTGTCGTAGGTGTTACGCTACCATCGGTACATTTAAATTAGATTTCAAATAAGCCTTTGAAGAGTTTGGAGACGAGTCAAGTTTTGCTCAGCATGGAGCCTGCTGGAGAACATTAACACTATTACGATAATAGCATAATGCCTGAGGTTCATGCAGCAATTTCAGAAAACAAAACTTGATAATGGTTATCCTCAGGAAAGTCTCTTCATTATGACCTACATATGGTTACCTGAATGAAACATGTGGCCTGTCTTAAGCAAAATGCTGCTCCCGCAGTTCGAGTTGGAACATGGAAATTGCCTGCTAGCAGTATTGCGCACGAACATATAGAAAGTGCTCTTTAAGTGGCCAGACTGAATTATTTCCTGTCCAAAGCCTCAAGTCACCTTTTTCACTTGAGGAGCTCGCTCAGGTGACATTGTGGAAACCGAACAGAGGACAGAAGACCTGTTTTCCAGATCAAACCTGACCTGAATGTTCAACTTTAACCTCATAAACATGTCCGGAGCTACTAATTAGTATTTGTAACATCTGCAACGTGGATGATGAGCCCAGCTGTAATAACAGACATATGGGCAAATAAGTAAAATAGTGTGCTGCCACTGTGGAATGGAGCTAATAAAACAGCCAATCGAAAAAAAGAATATTCTTGTAAAATATTGTTGAAGAATGCTTTTGTTATTTGGTTAATAAGGGAAATTAAGGCTTAAAATCACTTGGCTGGAATCACATACTCCACTTTGACTTATAAAGGAAAAAAGGGGGCAGCTAGGGGGTAACACAGAGGTTTATGTGAAAAGCAGGGGGAGCTTTGCTCCAGTAGTATAATTTAATGGAAATATAAATCAGCGCGTGGCATAACAGTGATGATGATAATGATGCAATATAGTTTCACACTGCTTTATAGAGAAATGTTTTCCTTATAAAATTGCAAAATGTATCTTATTTTCTCTCAAAGACCGCTAACTGTTGTGTATATAAATTTATCATTAAATCCAAATGTGCTCATTTTGTTTAAAGGCTTTACTGTAATGTGTATTTTTGCCAGGCTAGAATGAGAAAACACAGTCATATTAGATTTAAGCAATCTGACACGAGATTGAGTTCTGTTGTGCTGCTGAGCCCTCATGCCTACGACCGAATCACAGCCATGCTGATATACAGTATGACAGCATGACCTCAAGTGTGATATTATTGCTTTTATACAACACCATTTATTGTGAACAGATTATGATTTTTTTTTCTTTATTTAACCAGTTATTTTGCTCTAGAAACATACATCCTTCCACAACTGATAAAACTAACTAACCACACCAGCATTTAGTGACAGTTAGTACAGTTAACAGGGTGAAAATGGTTTTAAAATCTTGCCAATACTAAGTAGGCAAAAGCTGGTGGACAGTCCTGTAAATCTTCTAAGATTCTCATTATATTTACGCTGAAAAATATCTACTATCGCATAAAACAAATTTTATGTTCTATATTACTGTATTAAAACATAATTAAAAAATTATTTGTTCCAAATATTGGCATGACAAGATCATGAATAGCTATATTACTTCTTGAATCAATATGTAAGCCCTAAATAATCAAACTATCAGCTAAGTGTGGGTCTTTGTAACCAGTAGCATGACATTGTGCAGCTCCAAACATTACAATCTTCAAGAGCTCTTCAAGGGGTCGTTCGGATACTTAAAGGGTCATAGCATCTAAATAGCATTATTTTTGTATATCCATTTACATTATTTGGTTTATGCAAGGAATTATTTATCATTAATCATTTTTGCTTTATTCAGTATTTAAGGAATGTTTATCTGAATTTAGCACTTAATTGTAATCAGAACTTGCAGCTTTATTCAGATTTTGGCACTGACTGCATTACGTACAAACAATTCCCATTATTTATCTTTCACATGTCTGTTTTCCAGTTTCTGATACAAAATATATGTCTAATGGGATTTTAAATGCATTTTTCATTTATCTCCGAGGTATATTACTGACATCAGAAGTTGTCGGATCATGTTACAATCGCTTTGTTCTGAGTGGCCTGTTTTACAGATAGCACTGGATTACGGTAATGGACGGCTTTATCAGCAAGTCAAGAGGTTGTGGAGGTGGCAGAGAGGTTTATGACACACTGCATAGTATCATAAAGAAATTCAGGGTCCTCTCTTTATCTGAATCTCATCTCTATTCCCCTTCGCATTGATCTCATCTTGTCATTGTGGCCTGAGAACTTTTTGTCAGTCTTTTGTAGGAATCTACCAGTCCTGACCTGTCTTCACAGTTACGATGTATGCAATTAACATGGGGGGAAAAAAAAAAAAAAAACAGTCATGGATCTCTATTATAGCCTAAACAGATGTTGGTTAGTATAGCATATATAACATATATATTTTTGCTTATAGCAATTTTCAAATCTGTGATTCCCTCTTAATTATATTACAAATCAATTTACTATTTAGACATGGAATGAGAATCAAATTAGGCAGAATAAATGATTGAATTCCATAAAGTTTACATTTAGGCATTTGGCAGAGGGTTAAGGGTCTTGCTTAAGGGCCCAACAGGCAAAACTTGGTGGTTGTGGGATTTTGAACGTGGGGCCTCCTGAGCTGTAGTCCAATGCTTTAACCACTGAGCTACCCCTGAGTTTAAATGTTTGAAGTTTGCATTTCACCAATTGACTGAATAAGTCACAGAGATAAGTCCTTTAACATTTTCATTCCATTGTCTCTTTATTTCACTCTCATAAAGATAAGATCTTCTGATCTGGGCAAAGTAGATACAATGCTTAGAGGAAACAGAGGGAACAGGCCATGAAGTACAGCAGGTTGTACTTCATGGCCTGGCTGTAAGCAGGGAAATCAAAGCAAGTCACAGGACAGAGCAGATCTAATGGCGTTTAGCAAGACTTTAAAGTGTTTCAACTTTACTAATACTACTGGAGGAGACTAACTAATAGTTCTGAAGGTGTCATTTGTTTTGACAACCTTATGCAGCATTAGACCATTTATTTCCACATAGACTTTTGACAGATCTTGTATTTATGACAGAAGAGCCAAATCACTCTGTAAAGTCTACTCCAGCACGTCCAAACATTTTAATGGGGATAACGTCAGGACTCTGTGGAGGTAAATTAATGCGTAATAATGATTTCTGCATGCTCCTGGAATATGCCTTTGCCATCAGGGAAGAAAAAAAAATCATTAAGGGAATAATGCGGTCAATGCATTAAGATAGACTTTATTTTATTGACACATAACATTCCTGAGTCTACCATCGCTCTGGAATAGGTTGAGTCTAGACTTTTCAGACCACATGGCCATATTCCATTGCTCCAAAATCCAAATCTATAGCAAATTGATTAGCCTGCCCAATCCTGTGAGTTCTGTTCACATGGTGTGTTTTGAAATACACTATTAAACATAATTGTGATTTCTACTTCTTCTTCTTTGTCTTTCGGCTGTTCCCTTTCAGGGGTCGCCACAGCGAATCATCTGCCTCCATCTAACCCTA
>JAQQZT010000014.1:12875195-12902830 GCA_030068275.1 Clarias platycephalus
ATCGCCTAATAATGACACTAAGAAATTAATTTGGAATACCGAAAGCTTTTTTCAGGAGCAGCAGTAATACAAGTAGTGGTAGTAGTAGTAAAGGAGGGTGATTAATTAAACTCTGAGGTGGTAGCTCTCCAGCAGAGAAGCTGACGTGGTGAGTTTGATGCCTGGGCATGTGATGAAGGATGTATTGAGTTTGGGTCCTGCTGAGCTGGACTGTGCCTGAGCTAACAGATTCGGAGGTTGTTAATGATTGCGTCAAGACTGCAACACTAACAGCTCACAGATGTAGCCACTTCCTCCTGTAGCTTCTTGCTGGGGTGCTTGACAAGAAAAAGAGAGAGTGAGGCCAATTTAAGTTTACTAGTATAAAGGTAAGGAATAAAAAAATTATGTTTAGTAAATCTGTAGAACGGTTTGCACTTAAATTTTTTAAAACTGACAGTATTTCACCAAGACTGAAAAGACAAACGTCTTTTAACACCCAATATCGTCATTGTTTTCAATATTAAATGAAAGAATATAAGAAATAGTATAACTGAATTCAAGTAAAATATGCATGTAGATTATTAGAAACCATCTAGATTTTACACTAGATCTTTTGAACATAATCTAGATGTCTTGGAATAAGACCTTGACCTGTGCATGGATAAGACGCCTTTCTTTGGACATCTTCCGACCTAACACATGGTATGTCATGCGAATGATCATGGTGCATTGCTATATTTTGGAATTGTATATTGTATACTGGGGAGGTGTTTCACTATTCATTCATTTAGTAGCCAAAAGGTACGGGTCAAGCTTGATCTAGAACCTATCCTCTGAATAAGGAGCAAATTGAACACAGATGGGATGTCAAGCCTACCAAGGCGCGCGCACACACACACACACACACACACACACACACACACACACACACACACACACACACACAATCACACACTCATTCACACGTACATGCAAGTTAGCATTTATCGTACAAGCATGTTCAGACACAGTGGGACGAATCCAGAGGAAACTCAATTGAACGCAGGGTGAACATTTTAAAATGCCATACAGGCAGTTACCTGAGCTGAAGATTGAACCAGGGAGCATGGAACTATGATGTCGCAATACTACCCCATGCATTGCCATGCATTTAAAAAAAAATTTTTTTTTATCATTTTCCAATCAATACCAGGTCTGGCTAGGTGTCTTTTATCTACATGTTTAACTGGGTTAGCCTGTGTGTTTAACAATACGCAAATTATAATCTAAAAATCAGCAGGCTTTGGTGCAACATTTGTTTAGTCATTTTGCTTATTCAGTTTTTGTTTTGTCTGTAGCACTAATACAGCATAATGTGCACCAGATGATACAATACAATTCATTGTACTCCAGTTTATTAATCATAGAATAAAGCAGCAATAATACACTTAGAGAAACAAAGAAAAGTAGCAAACTTATATAAAAATCCTTCAGACAGTTTTGGCCTCATTCATTTTTTAATGTAAAGAAATATCCTGTTGAAATGCTGCTCTAATACCCTCTGTGGTTTTAAAAGTTTGGCTACGGAGACGCCTGCACATTGATTGATTAGAAGACTATTGACTATGTTGGCACAGAAAAGAGGTGTCTTTCCAAACATAATTTTCTACATGAAGGGACAGTTTGTTTTAAAAAGAGAAAGATACAAAATGTGTGACGGTAACTGTTGGTTGCTCCATTCTCCAAATCCTTTTTTTTTTGTGTGTGTGTGTGTGTCTCAGATGATTGAGTTATGATGGTGTAGACAAAATAAGCATTGGCTTTTAAGACTTCAGAAATTTGGCTTGAATGTAGATAAACTGAACTACCGTTCATCATGACCGACAGCTTTCTTGAGTGAGGTTCTAATGAAAATCATTTATAATACTGTGGAACTGAGCTACCGATACAGATTTTCTGTAATCTTTCCAATAACCTACACACGTCCAAATGTTTATAAGAAAAACATCTTTCTTGTAATAGTAAATCAGCTAAATCAGCTAAATATCATGGCAGAAAAATAATATGGTTCAAGGCGATGATTCATGATAAGAGACAAATAAATGCTATATTCTATCAGCCTTGTCGAGCCTGTGGTTAAATTAAGCCAGAGAAAATAAACCATGTTTTTGGTGCTTTTTGTTTAAGTTGTAGCGTTGCCCAAATGTCACATCACTGAATGAGATGCATCTTGGCATAGACTTTAGGCACAAAATCTTTACTTTTTCTTGCCTGTACTCCAGTGTATAGTTATATATTAATGTCAATGAAAGTGTATTATCTACACATTTTGACAAAATAAGCAAAATATTGAATGGCGTGGTGACACAGTGGGTGTCTGGGTTTCCTCCCATAGTCCAAAGACATGCAGATTATACTAATTGGCGTCCCCATTTTTCCGTTTTGTGGATTGATGGATTGGCATCCTAATGGCCAAAGTCTCCAGGCCCCACGCAACCCTGATACAGGTCAAGAGATTCACATTAAATATCAGTATAGGGTAAATATTTGGATGTTTGAGGAACTACTGATCCCCAAGGATTATCACACTCTAGAATTCACACAAAATGGTTTGAAAAACTTTTCATGAGAGTCAATTAACCACTCTAACAATGCACTGAACCTTGAAGTAGATGGGATACAGAAGTAGAAAATTTCACTGGGTGTCATTCTTGTCAGGAAAAGACAGAAACATTGCCTGATATTTTTCCGAATTTCAACTGTCCAGTTTTAATGAGCCTATGGGCAATAGCCTCAGCTTCTCAGATTCTGGCAAATCTTCTCCGATCTCAACCGTCAACAAGGTTTTTTTTTATGCCCACAAAACTAATGCTTGCTGAATTTCTTTTTTTTTTTTTTTTTTGCCTGGTTCTGTTTAAACTTCAGAGACTGTTGCATGAATATCTATCTTTGGAGATCAACTGTTTCCGAAATACTCAAACCAGTCCTTCTGGCACCCTCATTCCTGCTCCAGTCAAAGCAATGAGCACTTCTTTTCCATTTTCTTATGTTTGATCTAAACCTTTTCTTAAATGCTTGACCTGTATCTACAAGATTGTATGCAAGGGTACTACTATTGCAACATAATGATCTGATTGGATTGATCTGCATGGATGAGCAGGTCTACAGGTGCAGTAATGAGTGTAATGTGTGTGTTCAGCAAGGGGGTATGAGTGAGTGTAAGTGAGCGGTTACATCCATGTAACAAACTATGTACAGCTGCAATTGTAAAAATGTCACAAGCATTGAAGACAGATGGATTAAAGCCAGGACTTAATTTGATATTAGAAAGGTCGTTAGTGAAAGCACTAAAGCAATAATGTATATGCAACGTAGCTAAACAAATAAGTAAATGGTTACATGAAAGCAATAAACTCTGGCACATCGCAGATGTTTTTGTATAACCAAAGATGTGCTTTATGACTTTTGTTGCATAAACATGACACAAAATCTGTATGTCTCTAACTTTCTTAAAAGGCCATAAAGTGCTTTCTTTTTTTTGCTATTGTATAGCTTGTTTCCATTTTAAAGGGTAAGTTGTAGGGTTTTGAACATCTGACTTTGCTCACAGTGAAGCAACTTCTATCATAAAATCAAGTACTGGGAAACGACTCCCGTCTCACACATTCTTCTGGACCATGCTTACGCAGAGGCAGATGGTAAAATATGGAGATGTGAGGTCTTGCATATCACATCAAAGTTTCCTCATCCACATCTGAATACTTCTCGTGCTTATTCATCAACCAGTGAAGATTTTCCAACATTTCTTTCACATTGTACTTGTGTTCCCAGGCAATTAATCCTGTCTGACTTTGTGTTAGACTGTATACCAGCACAAAGTTCTTTCATTCATTTATTCATGTCATCCCAAAGTCACTAGGCATAATGCAGGAACACGTCATGAATGACACACCAGTCTATCACAGGGCACCATACTCACCAGGCAAATTTAAACTCATTTAACCCACATGCATGTTTTTGGGATTTGGAAGGTGGAGAATCCAGAAAAGACCCACACAGATTCAGGCACAACATGCACAAAAGCTCAAAAAGACAGTACCCTGGCCTCAGTATCTTACTGATTGAGATGCGACCTTTCTGTTATATTTCATAATAATGCATTTGAGTATAATTCAAGATGGATTTTTTTTAATCAATTACTTCAACACATTACACCGAACCTTCTGATGTCAATATGAGAGCAAGTTTCTCTAAAGTCTAAACATTCATGATGCCCTGCAGAGTTCAATGAAATGTACTCACAAAATGAAATGAGTTTTGAATTAGAAGTTTGTTGTTGTTATTCTTTCAGCTGCTTGTGTTAAGACATGGCACAGGTTTTTATGCCAGATAACCTTCCTGCTGCAACCCTCCCATTTTTATTCAGGCATTGGACTGGCACTAAGGATGTCCTGCATCCAGTGGCTGAGAATCAAACTGAGGCCTTTTACATGGCAGATGAGAAGCCTACGACTGAGGCACCAATGCCCCTAGGGTTTAATTAAAAGTAAAGCCCAGATTTTTTTTTTCACTAGTTCTTTTTTGGCTGCATGACATGGAGCAGGATCCATGCCAGCATAGTGATATTTAATGGATTGAATGTGTGACATGTTTGTGCATCTTCGATCTCACTTTTGGGGCTAGAGTTAGAGTATCAAGGTCTTCATAACCAACAGGCTCAATCACAACTCCCTATCCAATTTAAGATAGGGAATTTTGCACAAAAACCAGTGCCAATGCTGGACCTGATTGTAAACTTTATTTATAATGTCATTTAAATGGAACTTTATACATTTATAAATATCTGAATATTCTTATGTTTTTGGTTATTGTTATTGTAGATAACTGTGAAACGATTTAGCGACTGGTTTAGTTTTATAAGCATTATTCAAAGAAATCATTTCTTTTATAATAATAATCATTGCGCAAAATTCAGTCCATGACTACTGTAACCATCTGTAACCATTCAGGGAGATTCCAGGTCCATGGTGATGCATTTTCCCCTTTTCCTTTTAGTCTTTAAAGACAAACTTCAGATATCAAATGCCCAAATAAGACTATGCTATTCTGCAATAAATCTTAGTCATTGTTGAGTCTGGTTCCATGCTAATGCAAGGAGACTCACATTCTATCTAAAACTGTTGCTATTACTCATTAGCCTTCCACCGATAAATCAGTTACAGGAAACGCATTGGGTGAGCCACCAAAAAGCAGACTTTCTACATTTGTATTTTCTGAATGCAGGATTTATAGAAGCATAGAACTCTTGTTTTCTAAACATAAAGGAAAATGTGTTCAAACTATTCTAATAAATGATTTTTAAAAAGAGACTCCATGAGACCAATGTCTTAGAAAAACAGAGGTCACTCTTATCTTGGCTGAATTCTTCGATTCTGCATCAGAATCCAACTCAGACTGAAATGACATTCCCAATGGGATACTGGTTTCCTAATGTTAAAGCACAAAATAACAAACAACATGGAGCAAGGCCATGGTGCCATTTGTATCCCACTGATATACTATAAATAAATTTGTATATAAAGTAAAGGTGAGGACACTATAACACCCCCCCTCCCCTCCTGGTTCTTAAGCTAGGCCCTTAACCCTATGCCCATACAGGCATCACAAAGGGGAAACAGGAGCCACAAATGACAATAAAGATGATTTGGTGTGAAGTGGACAGTAAAAGGGCTGATCTAAATTGGGATGCCTGGAAAGCTGTCTGTTTGTGTAGTATTCCGACCCTCCCTTGATGAGGACCCAAATGTATGTGCATGTTTTATAAAACAGTACTAAAAACTATCAACCACAGTCTATAATTACGCATTTCCTTAGAATACAACCTGTTTGGGCTTTAATGTGTGAATCCCTTTAACATCTCATGCTTGCAACATCCATTTACCTGAGGCTTCTATTATTAGTTATGAGGGGGAAAGAAAAAACACTTTATTCAAATATACGCCAATCGACCACAACATTACCACCACCACCACGTGAAAAAAAATAACACTATCAATTATATACCAGAAAACCATGGTGCCCATTATAAACCATGGGCACACATGGCTCATCTACGCCTTTCCCAAAAGCTGTCCTGTATTGACTGATCCCACAGAAAAAACTATGTAGCACATATTGCTGAAAAAGTCAATGCTGGCCACAATAGAAAAGTATCAGAACACCCAGAATATCAAAACCTGTTGTGTATGGTAAAGGATCCGCCACTAAGTATGCATAAAGTTCATTGATTGTATTGTTTTTTGTTTTGTTTTTTAGATTTTTCAACAAAATGTCTTGTCTAAACTACATTTCTGAAACCCCGGTGCTTTCCTGCTACATAGAAAACTGAGTGCTGCCACATGTAATTTAATTCAATTATGTTTTACTTAACTAAGCAAATCATATCACATTTCTGATAATCAACAACACACTATGTGTGTACAGTGTGTGCATAACTCCCCTAAAGATCTGAAAAAATCTGAAAATGAGTAGGTTTCATTGACATCAAAGCGTAATTACAAGCTTCTGTTGTAAATCTTTGCTATAATTCAAGGTTGAAGTAGGATAGGCAATACCTGAAAAGCCCCACTACAGTCAGAAATCACATCTGTCATTGACTCAGGAAGTCATGGCTGTTGGACAAAGTCTGTTATTTCTCTACATCATCAGCTTGTACAAAGAGATATCCTATAGATGTCTATAAGGGAGTTACTCATCATAAGTCTAAGGGGGAAATTAGTCAAGTCCTGGGTGCTGTCAGGGTTTGCAAAAATAAATAATAATAAGTGCAGTGCCGCCATCTTGTGGTCAGAAAAACAATATCAAGAACAGCTGAAAGGGATAAAACATGAGTAGAGTTGTTATTTTATTATGAGATTATTGTTTCTCTTTAAATATTTGTTTAATTTTTAGGCATTGTTTTGTATCGTGATGTGTTATAAGTATTGGGTGTATGTTTCGTTGCACATGCACACTGTATGGACAAAAGTATTTGGCCAAACCTGTCAATTATTGACTTGAAGTGTTTCAATCAGGATAGACAATCTTAATGCTTCAGCATACCATAATGGACAATGCTATGCTTCCATCTTTGTGGCAACAACCCTAACCCTGGGGAAGGCTCTTTTCTATTCCAACATGACTTTGCTCCAGTGCACAAAGCAAGAACTAAAAGACATGGTTTGATGAGTTTATGAGGAATAACTTGACTGGCCCTCACAGAGCCCTGACCTCAACCCCATCAAGCACCTTTGGGATGGGCTGGAACAAAGATCTTCTCGTCCAGCATCAGTGCCTGACTTCATAAAAGCTGTACAGAATGAATGAGCATGAATTGAAATGAAATTGGCAGAAAAACTCTTGTGAACAGTCTTACAAAAAGAGTGAAAGCTGTTTTAGCTGCAAAAGGGGTATCGACTCAGCTCACTACTGTTGTGTCCTGAGCTTCCTGGGATGGACTTCAGGGAGGGCTGGGTGGTATAGCAAAAAAAGGAAAATAAATCTTGATTCTTTAAAAGATTTTTAATTCAATTTTTTTTTTTTTTTTTTTTCCCTTCATGAAGGATTGATAATTATAATTTTCTTTTAGGTTTATTTAAAATAATTTTATTTACAGTGTTTTTATTTATTAGAATGAACTTTGAAAAACAATAACAGCATCATCTATAGCAGATTAGTATTAGTTCTATTGATCAGTGTTTCCCAGAGTTAGTCCATGGACCACGGTGTAGTGGTTAACACTGTCGCCTTGAACCTCGGGTTTGATTCCGACCTCGGGTCTGTGTGCACGAGTGTGCATGTTCTCCCTGAGTTTGGTGGGTTTTCTCAGGGTATTCCAGCAGTCCAAAGACATGCAAATTAGGTTAACTGGGATACCCATATTACCCGTATGTGTGTGTGTGTGTGTGTGTCTTACAATGGATTGGCACTCTGTCCAGAGTGTACCCTGCCTCGTAACCTAAATCTCTGTCCAGGCCCTCTGCCATCCTGTACAGGATAACGTAGTATAGATGATGAATGAGTGAGGGCCATGGCCGAATACTGGGCTGTGAGGTTACTGCAGGTCAGCCGCAAGACATCATCTATAACAAACAAATACAAAGATTTTAGTGTTGAGTTGGCATGTTCTCACTGAGCTTGGTAGGTTTCCTTGGTTAGTCCAAACCAAGCAGATTAGGCTATTTGGCGTTCCCAAAATGCCCATAGTGTGTGAATGAGTGTGTGTGTGCGCTCTGCAATGGATTGGCCATCTGTCCAGGGTGTACCACGCCTCATGCCCCAAGTCTCCTAGGATAGGCTCCAGGCCTCCGTTACACTGTACAGGATAAAGCAGTATAGACGATGAGTGAGTGATATATAGATGTATACACTATATACACACACACACACACACACACACTAGAATGTGCTACCTAGCATGTTGCTAAAAAAGTATATGTATTTGGATACAATGTCATTGCAAGTTTGGGCAAATACTTTTGTTCATATAGCATATGTAATGTCATATGATCTTATGTCTCATAGCAAATATCAAATTGGTCTAAAGTCATAAAATTAATACAGATTGTAAAACTAACACTTTAGTCAAATGTTATCCTGCATACCAGGAGCCACAATTCAACTGTACAAACTTCTCTGCACTATTTGATTTAGTTTATTCTGTACCCCCTGAGAAATTTCTCTCCATTTATTCTCTATTTGTTCATACATTTGTTCAAAGCATGATAGCCATGACAACTAAAATGAACCTTTTTCGCGTGACTGCATGCAGAAAAAAACATCATTATATACAATGTGTATACAATGTGTATACAGTGCAATATGCATTTCAGCTGTGGAACCGTACATGAATTTGTTATACTGTACATGCTGTGTTTACACCTAAGTACATGCTAAGTGGAAGCTGTAAGTAAATTACACGACATTACAGACAAGCTAGTATTGCAATACGTTGTGTATTAAAGCACTCATTGTAGGATAGAATTATCTACAGGAATGTATCACACCATGACCATTAAGATCAGCCAAAGTCCTGTCTAACCCTAACAGAGACTACCACTTGTACGCAATTTCAATATGATTATCTTAATTCTGTTAAACATAAAATGCACAGTAGCGGTAGTAATTAAGCTACTCTGCATACTGATGCTAACTGAACAGACTTTCATCTTCGGAAAAGGTAGATAAAACTGCTGAAGCGAGACACTGCCACTGTCCTCTGCTATGCATGGTTGGCATTTTAGCATATGCACAATAGACACATATTCCCAAGAGGCAAAAAAACAGCCTCAATATGTTCCCAGTCCAGGTGGAGTGTGCCATTTTGAGGCAGATGGCAAAGAGAAGACACCTGGGTACAAAGATGGCGAACTGTCTACTCAAAGCAGGCGCATTTGTCTTGGGTATGGGGAGCCAACAACATAGTTCATATAAATTGCGTGGTGTCATAAAGGAACAGCATAAATGGTGCTTTACAATGTAGGTGTAAAGCCAAGAAGAAAGACTAGACAATGGTTTATAAATAGTTCATTTATGCCTATACCAATGTGTATTGTTTAAAAAGGTGTCATCTATTCCTTAATTCTCCTACCACGTTCAAATAAATGGGAATAAATTAAATGGTCACCATTGACGTCCAATAGTTGCCATTGGCCTACACGGTCCCTAGTTGAGGTTCCCAGATGGATGACGGATTCCTTGATTATTTAAGGAACCAAATAATACCACCCCAGACAACAAACCTGAGTCTTCCTTTGTTAACTGCCATTTACTCAATTCAATAATAAATTCTTAGACTATATACCAATGTGTGCATGCTTTTAAAGCCAAAGACAGATTTCATGGTTTTAGGCATATTGTAAGAAAACACTGGAGTAGTGCCTCTCAGTTGCCCTGTTTCTTTTATTTATGTGTGGCATTTCTGCACTGGGGGAGAAAAAATACTACTGCACATGACACATATTAACATGCTGTAGAAATATTGACATCAATGTGGTACAAAGATAGACACAAGCAGACTTGGCTATGGATTCAGTTGCCACCTTAGCTGTCCAAAAAAGGTAAACTCTCTACAGCATGAGGGAACATCATCCTTTTTTTTTTTTTTTTCCTTTCTGTGCTCATGTCCCCCTCGATCTCTCATCCACCTCTCGTCCTCACTTCCTCTGCCCCTATTGGTTCAGAGCTCTCCTCCCCAGCAGTGTTGTCAGTGGGGGCTGCAGCAGTAGCTGCATACAGCTCCAGGAACCTGCAAATACTGCAGAGAGGGGTTTTTTTTTTTTGTTTTGTTTTTGGTGGGTTGGAATATGCCCCTGATTTCCTCAATAATTTAACCATGGCCAGTTCCTACCTGGCAGGCATCTCTCCCCTACCACACATCATCTACCAAGACAAGTGAGGCTTTTTTAAACCATCAACCTCTATTTCTGTTCCACAGTTCTTATTATAAAGTCATGACTTTATGTGTTCACTTCAACTTTATGTACAATTTAATTACAACATAGTGTATAATATATGTATAGTTAATAATAGTGGACTGAAATGTCATGTTGCCCGTACAGGGGCAGTTATATACATCTCAAACTTTTAGTAGCCCCTTTAACTTTCACTTAAACTCCACAAACTCTTCAGTACAGAATTATTTCATGAACATTGTCTAATTGTGTACATTTCATATTTTGCCTATTTATTTAAGCCTGTACATTTTAAGGGATTTCATTGCTGAACTTTCCAGCCACTTTTAAAATGACTTTTATTTATGTTCTTGGATGCAAGATGACAAAATGTATAGACTTACATGGGTTTTATTTATTATATTTAATTTATCAATGTTTGGGTCTAAAACAAAGCAAAAAGAACTCAGCAATATAATAACTTTAATATCGTGTTGATTTCCATAAAGACATTAAGCATATGCTTCACTGACCCTTGGTCATTTAGGAACCATTGGTGTACATTATGTATGCAAAGGATTTGAGAGAAGCTACTTGGTCACTCGTGTCTTGAACACTGATCTTTATACATTTATTATCTAATGTGACATAAATTTCTATTCATTCTGCATTTTCACTATACAGTAAATGTATCAGTCTTCTTCCCTCTTTTTTTGATGACATGGGAATATAACTCAACACTCTTGAACAATGGTTGTATAAATGGTTTCACTAATTAGCATGCGAGTCTTTTTATAGTATGTGGTGTATGTGATGTATCCATGCCTATATGTTAGTGCTGCTGATTATGCTGGTGTTTCACTCTCCTACAGCAGGTGTCTCCTTAATGTCTATGCTGTTTCAACAATATCACCAAGGAGCCATTATATTGGCTAGGGTTCATCCAACGTCAGACCACTTGACATTTTCATTCTCGAATTTAAAAAACTGGCGCTTTTTTTTTTTAATCGCAGCTTTTTAAACGGTGCCTCGCGGCGGTGATCAGGACCCGCGCGGTTGCCTCTCTCTCAGCACAGAGTTTAATACCGAACACGGTACTTATTTCACCGCGTCCGAAACACGCCGAATAACTTTTATTTCGAAGAAAGATTCGGGTAAATGAGATAAAGTTTGGGTTTTCTCGTTTCCCGGCCTCTCGAGACGTGCGGACAAAAGCTGTTAAAACGGCAAACGCCGACGGGCATTACAAGAGCGAGCGGCCATCTGTGAGCGCTAGGAACTGGCAACCCCAGCAGCTGCAGTCGCAAAACGCCCTTACAAAGCAGGACATGCAAGCAGCTTCTGACGTCTGCGGCCACACTGCGCTAACGACGCGTATACCGAAGCCGCGCGAGCGGAAACCATGAGCTCCGAACCGTTAAAATCGGCATCATCTCGAGACCCATGAGTCTCCCGGCGACGGCATTTGGACCGAATTCGCGTTCACGGTCCGCTTCGACGGCTATTTACGGCGCGGAGACCAATAAAGGACTCATGCAGGGGCAGCCCGATACCACGTCATGGCGGCGCGGAAAAGAGGCGAGCTTTTTACGATTTTGGAAACTAGTGCGGACACAGAAGCGAACGGGGCCTCCGACGGCGAAGAGTGCCCGGTAAATCTTCCCGTGGACGTAAAGTGGTTCGAGCTGCCTTTCAGGGAGCCCGAGTCGGACGAGGAGGAAGAACCGGAGGAGGAGGAGGAGGAGGAAGAGGGGGAGTCCGGGCTGAGAAACACAGCAGCTGCGGCGGCGGCGGTGCTGGAAGACGCTGCGGACTCGGGCGACTATGTAGCGGGAGGCGGCTGCAACATTATTTTGGTCACAGGTAACGGGATCAAACACGACGAGTACGAAGATGAGTCCTATTATGCGAGCTCCAACAACTGCTCTGAGACCGCGTCAACCGATTCGGATATTGATTTTTCCGACTTGGAGGAGGAGGAGCGCCCGGATCTGTTCGGCTCGTATGATCTCTTGGACGACGACTGCGGCGCTCCGGATTTCTGGGGCGAGCCCGATCAGGTCATCTCCATTGAGCCGTTTACCGCCGACAGTGGCCCTCAGCACTCGCTAGGGGATGATGCTGACACTTTGGACTATTTCCAGTTGCTCTTTCCGGATTCATTGTTTGAACACATGGTGGAACAAACAAATAACTACGCCCTCTATCGACAGAGGAGGAGCGGTCGATCAGACGCCCACTGGCACCCGACTGATGTGAGAGAGATGCGAGCATACATGGGTCTCAATGTGCTGATGGGCATCAATCAGCTTCCAGATTATGGCATGTACTGGGCAAGTGATATTTTCATAGGGAATGCTGGCTTTAAGAAAACAATGACTGCCAGGCGGTTTGAGAAACTGAACCAGAACCTGCATTTGTGCGATCGCCTGTCTGAGCCATCCAAGGGCGAGCTGGGATATGACGGCCTGTATAAAATCCGGCCTCTGCTGGACATAGTGGGAAGCACCATGTGGGAAGCCTACTTACCAAATCGGTGCTTGACAATAGATGAGTGTGCCATTGCCACTAAAGGGCGCTTCTCCCCAACGCAGTACATGCCCTCCAAGCCTTTGCGGAAAGGCCTGAGGGTGTGGATGCTTTGTGACTCCCGCTCAGGCTACTGCCACCGCACGCGGCTTTATGTGGGTAAGCCGAGTGATGATCCAACGATAAGTACAGTGGGCCACCGAATGGTTACCTCTCTGGTAAGAGGGCTGGAAGGACGCTACCATCACCTCTTTATGGACAGCTTCTTCACATCTGTGCCACTGCTACAGCGGCTCCTGCAGGATGGTCTGTATGCCTGCGGGCCAACCAACCCAAATCGTCGTGGCTACCCTGACGCCCTTAAACCCCGTAATGTAGGCAAGCTGGCTCCAGGTGAGTTCTACCAGTGCCAGCGTGGTAATCTAGTGGCAACGGTGACTCGCGATGCCAAGATGGTCAGCTGCCTGTCCTCCAACTCTGCACCAGGCATTGTAGGTATAGGGCCAGGCAAGCGGGATGGCGAAGGCAGTGATGGGGATTGCAGCAGCCTTTCAAGCTTCGGGCTCGCTCGGCCTCTCCCGCTGCTTTTGTATCAGGAAAATATGCGTGGTGTGGACTTATGTGACCAGCTAAGGGAGTGCTACCAGGTAGGACGGCCGTGCAAGAAATGGTGGCGCTACTTCCTGTGGTTTTATGTCAACTTGTGTATTGTTAATGCTTATATTATCCTGCGTGAGAGTCGTAGTGGTGCTCCGCCAGCCGGCTTTAACGGAAAGGAGTTTACACAGCGGCACTTTCGTGTGCGCTTGGCACAGCAGCTTATTGGGGACTACCAAGGTGCCCGGGGCATGGAACGAGCGGCCCGTAAGCGCCATGCTGACTCACCCCTTGAGTATGGACACCGGCTGGAGCGCATGTCAGAGCGCTCACGCCGTTGCCGGAACTGCACAAACAAGGGCCTGCGGCACGAGAGTGTGTTTGGGTGCAAGATCTGTAATGTGCACCTGTGTAGAGGGGGGTGCTTCAGTGAATTCCATAAATAAGCCTTTCTTCCATTTTTTTGTATTAGACTTTGTACTGTTTATGTTGATGTTTGCTTTCTTATTTGGTTATGTAAGACATTGAATACTGAGGATTTTGTTATACAAAGGCAATTGTTCCAAGTACTGTAATCCTCTTTGTAGTCTGAATTGATTATTAGTTATAGTGTCATAGTTGTAGAGCTGCACGAATTTACAAGAAAATCAGCAATTATACATTTACATTAGTATAGAATGTTTTGTCTAACTGCCTTTCACATTGCCAACAATGGCTGTGTGTCACTTTTTATAAACATTGATTAAAATGCATTTTACTGAGAAATAGAAGCAGAATAGAAAACCTTTTGGTCTCTTACATTAACAACAGCAGTTAAATTTTTTTCTGTAAGTTCTTACACTTTTCCAGAATAAATATTCCAAGAAGAAATTCCCTGATTTTTTAGTCACTTCATTATATGTAAAATCCATACATGTGTAAACTCTCTTCAATATGCCTTGTTGTGCTGTATTTCTGTGCCTCGGAATAACTTTTACGAAACAGTATGAAACTCGTACGTTATGAATTGTCAAGGGAACACAGCTTGTAGCAGTAGCAAGGCTGAAAAGGGTTCTGCAGTCTCAGTGGAGGGACAGATTGTAGCCGTTTTAAAAGCACTCCAGCCATGACAGCAAGACCATCTGTGCCCTGGCAGCAAGAGCCTTAATATGAGTACAGAGTCTCTGAATGAGCCACTTTTAAGCAAAGAGCTGCCTCTTCACTATAAAGAGCTCTTGACAAACTCCTTCAGTTTAATGTTCGTGTGTCTTATTATATAGATATGGGGTTTTAACTGAGCCCAGAAGTCAGCATGTGCAGTGTTTTGGAAAGCAGACGTGTGGCACGAAATAATACATCTAATAGCGTGATGCGGATTTGAGTTATTGTTATAGTGTTCAAGACTAGAGATTCTGACTACAGTCTAAATAGAAGAATATATTTAATACATACAGAGACATGCAACAAGTAAATGGACAGCCATAGTTTTATGATTGTCCATATGACACAATTTTGGCACTTTTTTGCAAATCTTAACGCATGCATAGAAGTGAAATTTCAAAAAATTTCTGATTTTCAGAGAGGACAGATTGTTGGTCAGTCTGAGGGTAAATTGCACCAGAGACAAATGACTTTGTTTGTTTGTTTGTTTTTTAATACCCATTTCTACTATAAACAGAATTCTAGTTAATTTTAAATGATAAATTGTAGGACAAATAAATATTTGGTCAAACAGGACTGAAAGCTTTTTCTTTTCTTTCTTTCTTTTTTTTTTTTTAAATAAGCTTTTACATTCCACCAAATAAAAATGTATTGTACTTTTAAGCAGGATGTTTGTAAGTACAGTACCAGCAGTGCTGAACAGTAAAGACCTGGTGGTCAGTGAATCACTAGTGTGCTGCCCGGTTCAAACCCTCTAAATATTTAATAGGAAGCTGCACAGTATGAAACATTACAAATATTTTTTAATGTCAAATGGCGGGGTTTGAGGTCTAAGCTTATTTGACACTGACATCCATGTATTTGATACAACTTCCGACCGGTCAGCTTAGCTGAGGGAGACAAGCTCCCTCTCTCTCTCCCTCTGCAGTTTTAGTCTGCTGAAAACCCCGCCTCTTTGTTGGGTTAGGGGGTGTGGACATGTGAGTCCCTCCAGGATTCACCATGGCAACTCCAATAAGAGACCAGAGAGGGAGTTGCCAGGAAGCTCGAGCTGTTGTCATGGGTAACCTCCCTGTCGTGGACTGAGACACACACAGGGGGCAGTTCCAAATTCAGGCAGTGTGAGGTAGAGGCAACAGCTTTTTTGGAGGAGGGGCAAAGCAACCTATAATAAAAGGTTAACTCGAAAAAGAATTTCATCACACACTCACAAACATTTATTAATTGTAATTTATTAATTGTTTAGTATGGTTTATTTTTTTCTTAAAATCTTGTTGATAATTTTTTCCCCCTTCTTTTTAGTATGTTTTTTTTTTTTTTGTCTTGTAGGAAAAGGAATAACAGGAATAAAATGTTGCCTGTTCCCTTAAAAAGACTGCGCATACAATAATAATATTATTAATAATAATCTCTGTTTTACACTTATTCTGGTAAATAAAGGGCCTAGAATGTCTGGTTGTTAAAGATTGGTTCAGCCACTAGATGGCAATGTTTAAATGCTAACAATCACCGATGGCTGAAAAAGTTATTTTGTTTTAAAATTTAGATTATTATTCAACTAAAAAGATAACCTGGAATACCAACACCGCCATTTCATATTTTTGGAAACAATGAAACTTCTTGAAAAGTTGTTTGACCATGTTGAGAGTGCTTTTACCTACCCGTTGTTTGAGGCCCGAGAAAACCTATCTCTGATTTCATCATCTTCTGGAGACAACCTATCTGCCAGCATGTTTTTCAGGGAACAGATAGTAAACTGAATTCGGGCTGAGTTGTGTTAAAAAATTAATTATTAATTAATTTTGCCTTAATTTTTCATAATTAAAACCTTGAACTTCTTCAGACCTCTTATTCTTAGTTTAATATGATGCTGAGCTCTGGTTCATCAACAAACAGTTCAAGAGTTTGTACACTTACTCCACTCATCACTGACTATAAGATCTGCACTTTAAGATTTCAGTGGATCACAGTTACAGTGAAGGGTGAAAACAGGTGTGTTTTGGAATGTTGAACACATTGCGCACACACCGCCTAGTTGATCACTTAATGGTGTCGCCATCTTCGTTCAAGAGCTCTTTTTCTGCGCACAGATTCCTGCTTCTGATACAGCCAGAATGTATCCTTGATTATGTGAGAAGAAACTGCTCAGTGTTTATGTTCAGGTAGGAAGAAATACAATCAAAAATAAGGGTTCAACAATCAAGCATAGGAAAATACTGGTATATTAATATCTGATTTACACTATGTGGGTGTGCCTTTTGTATTCAGCATACCTGCCTGACCTTGACCTAAATAAAGCCGATAAAATAGATTTTATTAGTATTTGTAGAGCACTCCAGATCTCATTGATCCTTATTCACTAAACCTAATTACCAAGGTATTTAAGTGATTAAAAACCCACATCTCTGTTAAAAAGATGAGATAACGAAAGAGAAGATATGAACACCTAATCAGGCATTTTACTTACAGTACTGTCTCATTTTGTCACACTTGCTACTTTCTATTTTCATGCAACCCCAGGAGCCTACATTAGGTTTTTTCTGTTTCCAATCTGAGAACTGGTCTGTTATGTAATATATTGCTTTCTTTACAGGCATTATTTTTACATTATCAATATTTTTCTGTAATACTATTTATTTATTCATTTTGAAGTTAGGTCTGGAAATATTTGTCCGGAATGTTTTTGTATATAATAATGTAGACATGATAAACATATATATACTTTTGGTATGTCCTGACCACTGCAGCAGGAGCTGCATCCCACAGCTCATGCTGCAGTGAGCTGCAGTTTTTGAGTTTCTCTGAACCAGTCCTCAATTTGGCCCTCGTCAAAGTCACTCAAATCCGTATGCTTGCCCATTTTTTTCTAGATTTCAATACATCAACTTCAGGTAAAAAGGTTGACTTGATGTCTAATATATCCCACCCACTTTCTGGAGGAACTCCAAAACTGCAGCTTTTATGAGATGTTCCCAGGCTGCAGGGGTCAGGACATACCAAAAGTAATCCAAGGAAGGAACATGGTGAGCTGGCAACAGGGTCACGGGCGGCCAAGGCTCACTGATGCACATGGAGAGCGAAGGCTGTCCCATGTAGTCCAATCCAATAGAAGAGCTACTGTAGCTCAAATTGAGGAAAAGGTTCATGCTGGTCCCAATAGAAATGTGTCAGAACACATAGGTCATTACTGTTTCGGTGTCCTACTCAATATTAGGCAGGTGATCATAATGTTATGGAGGATCTATATGTAAAACCAGTACCAGTCAAATGTTTGGGCACAAGTTTTGGTTTATTTTCTAGATTCTAGAACAATACGGTATTTTTTCCAAACTATTTTACTAACACACAAATGTATTAGTTGGAAACTATATGTAGTATATATTAGTGTTAAATGTATTGTCAGGACATATTACCAGCATGGAGTTATAGGAAACATATTTTGATAGACTTGTGATTTTTTAAATTAATTATAAGGTTTAAAGCTTATTATCTGAAAATGCCTTTAGCTTTAAAGTATAAAGCTGAATGAATGGACTACAATCTAAAGTGCGCATGCGCACTCCACTACCCAGAATTCTAAAGAGAGACACGTCAGTGAGAGTCATTGTTGGAATCGTGGAAATGTTTAAACCCTCTCTTAGACATTATTTATCATATGGTGCCTGTCAAAGTGCGTCTTGTTTTATGGTAGGAGAGAAAAGTAGGTTATGGGACGAAATCATGCAGATCTTAGGCTACAAATCTTGATTTTATTGACAAGCCTGAGGAACCCGAGATACCCCAGGCAGAAATAACATACTTAATAATGTTACACAAAAACCAAAAGGCTGAAAGATCCGTGGGAAACGTATTCACTGAGCTACTTTGCCATGCTTTATTTTGGTCTATAGATGACTAAGCTAGTTCATGCCCTCGTTAACCCCGTATGCACATGATGTCTTCAACATTTGCTTTTATTCTTAATCAAAAATGGATTACCAATTGCAAATGATTAATTATGTAATTTCGTGTTTTCAGTGCTTTTCTGTGGCGATTACTTTAGGGAACAATGTCACTGCAAAGTGGAAAGTTAGGACGCAAAATGGGCGGGCCGATATGACGTAGTTGGTAATTCCCACAATGCATTGCATATTTCAAGAATAAGTACTTGCTACATTAGTATTTTTAGACGCTGATTTAGGAGCAGTAATGTTTGAATCATGAATATAGTCACGAAAGTGTATATAAAATAAGTATATAAGCATTAAAAAAATAAATAAGAATTCTGAGTGTCCTCACCGTAAGATGGAAATGCGTTGTCTTCGGTGGGGTCACTGAGCCGGCAAGCAGAAAATCATTCACTCTTGTTTTTCTTCATATCGAATAAATCTTTCGCCTTTTACTAAAGATTTCCGTGGAGAGGAACACTATGAGTATAAATTAATTTTTTGTGGTCCTGCTTTAATGCAGGACTTCTTTGCACTGTAAAAGTAAGACTCATGGTGATTTCATTAGTAAGTATTAGTACTTATGCGAAATTATACTTTTAAAATTAGTATGGTGTGTAGTAAGAGTAATTTTCAGTGAGTAGCTTATTTAAAGAATTTTGTTTGGGAGCTTGTTGTACTGAATTGCAAGAATTACAATTAATACGGCCGTGTGCAGTAACTATAAGTAATTTTACGTTCATCATTTTGCGTTTTTGTGCCAACAGGCACTCTGTCCAGGGGTGTACCATAGTGATGAGTAGTGGATTGCATCATCAAAATTTTTCCTCTTATGATCAGACCCCCAAACACGTCTACATACACACATTTTAGCTATAGTTCCCTTAATGAAAATATTACAATGCAGCTACGGACATATTATGATAAACGGAATGCTCACCTCTTATATCTTATATATAAATAGAACGAACGACTCGGGACATGAAGACTCGTTGAGAAGAACCGTTCAATTCTGTTTCCTGTGTATCGCACTCCATAGTGTCTATGGGAATCACGTGACAAAAGAACTAATTAATTAATGTAGCTGCCAGCAATATTGACTTATCACCGTGTCTTATTTTTGAAATCCAATATGCAAAGAAAATGTTTGTGATTAACTACTTTTTCTGAATCTTTGAATATTAACTGAAGAACAAAACACTCCAAAACGTAAACAAAATGTAGCTACATTAGCTAAAAATAATTTTCTCAAATTAGAAAAATTTTGAGACCATAAAGAAGGCAGAAGACACACCGACACATACTAGTGAAACTGAGACTACTCTAACATGGTACTAGCAAAGGAAGCTTGGGGTAACTTCAGTAAATAAAACCATGGTCTCAGGATGCTTTTTTATCCCTGCTCTATCACACCCACTTCAATTTAGAAAAGGCTGTTAATTAGCTGATTAGTTAAATCGGGTGTGCCGGGAGCTAAGAAAACACTAAAATGAGCAGGACCAGGGTTGAGAAGCACTGTTATAACAGATAAAAGTTAATCATACTTTTATTTGTATCTTTAACAGTAAATAATCCATTAAAAAATAGGAACAAAAACTGGCTAGTGGGGATCAGATATATTCTTCTTTTGCTCTAAAATATTAAATAACAATTATTATAATAACAGCAGCAACAGTATTCATAAAATAATAAAGAATAGGTAAGAAAGTCTCTATAAAACATGTTTATAAAATACATTCTGAGGTTCAATCCCTGAGGTACAGTTACATGTGTAAAAAGGGAAAATCATCTGAGCAAGTAAATCTTGGTGTTACTTTACAAAAGGTGAATAACAGCAAAGTAAAAAGTGTGAGTACAGAGCAATACTCTGTGAATAAATATATTTTAAAAAGAGGGAGGAAGAAGAAGTTTTGTAACATATGCTTGGTCATAAATTGAATAAGAAGTAAAGTGAAGTAAGGTAAGAAAACAGTACGCAATCATAAATGAAGTGTAAAAAGAAAAAAATATTGGTTACCAAACCATTATTTTAGAGGCATTTAAAAAAAAATAAAACAAAGTTTTTTTGGAAACCAGAGCACCCAGAGGAAACCAACTAATATAATATTAATGTTATATACATTATTACAGAACATTATAATGTATAACATTATATATACATATTATATATTTTCTTTTTTTGAAGTGTGCATACAGTACATGTTTTTGGCTGACTCATAAAATCTCCTTCCATCCATCTAGGAACCTCTGTAGTCCAAACTGGAACCGTGGAGGCCAATAGGGACCAATAGGGATTTTTATTTCCATTTTGTATTTTTTAGGTTGAAAATATACAGAGTCATTCATACGAAAAAATGTCCTGAATATTGATGTAAATACTGTAATGATTCTCGCTAGGACAAAGCAATCTGAACAAAACAACGTACAATGTGCTCCTCTGTATATGGCGCTTCGTCCATGCCGGAATGACCCTGAGTCAGACCGATAAGGTAGGCGCCAGACAGCCATCGCACCGTTTTACGCCGTACCCCTTGACTCAGTCACTCGGCTTCTCATCAGGATGTTTGATTGGTGTTTAGTCACCAATTCGTTTAAGCGATGTCTGAGTGAATTTAGAAAGAAATATGATGTTCCTGACGTTCCCTCAAAAAGTGTTATTCAGAGCATGGTACAGAAATTTGGAAACGACAGGATCATGGAGCACCACGTCGAAATGGAGATCACTTCCAGCATCACATGTAATGCAATCGATTGATTGCTTTATCATAGTGAGTTATTACAGAATATTCAGGGCCTCTTTCAAGGGAATCACCCTGTTTTAATTTTTCCACTTAAATCATAAAATGCAAGCACTTAAAGAAGATGTTCAGGAACTTCAATTCTTACTTCAAAACTTACAGATTCTATAGTATTCATTTTTGATATGATATAGTATTTTTTGATATTTCACAGTGTCACATGTCATTCCCTTATAATATATGAAAAAAAGCAAAGTGCATTCACACCAGAGTTAAATGCCTGAACTAGGCACACAACCCCAGAACATCTTTATTTGAATAGCAAGTACTTAATAGTTATCACTTTTGTCACAGCTTATGCATCAGAGTTTAACAACTCTGCATGCTTACTGGTCCAGGATTCAAAGCTAATGCCCACATCAGGCTTTGCTAAATCCTTTTCTTCCTCAGACACACTGACAGGAAGAATCACCACAGGCAGTTTAATTTCTGGATCACGAGCGAATTTAATATCCAGATAGACCTGAAAAAGAAAATAAACAATGACTGCATTGAGTGCTGCTGTGAACTACCTTGCCGTATAAAAAGTTTCCTCACTTCATTGTATGCATGTATGCATACGGTACACTAATATTGTAAGAAGATGTGTAAAAATTGTTTCAGATTATTCAGATTCAAAAATTAGTACCCCTTCTAAAATTTTATATATATATATAAGCATAAGCAGCCTACCATAAGTCTGTACTCCACTTTGAGAACCTTGCAGTTGAGGATGGAAAGACACGCGTCTGCTGGGATGTTCCACACTTTGGTCACAGACTGCTCCGTTGATGGATCAATGGGATCACTTTTCTCTTTCAGGAGCTCTTTAGTGCGCACCATTCTTTTCTTTGAGGCAATGAAGCTCTGTTTCTGGTATAAACTGAACTTAGGTTTGACTGAACGAGAGGAATTGTTTACGACGTCTATCTTCACCTTCATTTGCTCACCTGTAAATGAACAATGTTTTTGTTGATTAGAAATGAAATGTTGATACTGTACAGAAACGTCAGTACTGGTACTGTATATTACGATGTGTATTAATTCTGTAAAAATGAGTGCAGATGCAAAAGAGTAAATTACTGAGCAATTCAAAAGCTGGGGCTGATAAGAGAACTAAACTTTTAAGTCAGTATTACTGGAGAGCCTGAAAAAACATAGAGAACTTCAAAGAAAACATATATACACTGTACTAGATTAAGATCAAATATAGATTGCATGTAGAGCTGTAGGACTAAAGTGGATTGGATTTTTTGGCATTTGCAGCCGGTACAACTCAGTTAAGAACACAGAAGCATGACTGAAATTGGCAAAACTGGTCTGAACAAACCACATGACTTCTGAAACAATGTCCTGTGGACAGTTGAGACCAAAGTGAAGTAGTTGGGTGACTCACTCACTTACTTTTTTAGCAGAAACACCTCATACCCACTGCCAAGCACAGCAGTGGAGAGGTGAGGATTTGGGCTTGTTTTGCAGCCACAGGACCTGGGCACCTTGCAGTCATTGAGCTGACCATGAACTCTTCTGTATACCAGAGTATTCTAAAGGCCAATGTGAGGCCATCTGTCCGACAGCTTAAGCTTAGTCGAAATTGTGCCATTGCAACAGAACAATGATCAAAGGCAAACCAGTAACTATAATGGCTGAAAAAAAGAGCATCAAGGTTTCAGAATAGCCTAGTCAAAGTCCAGACCTCAGCCCAAAGAAGTAAAGCAATGTTGTAAAGATAAATGGAGCAAAATTCCACTACAATATCATGAGAGACTGATAACGTCATATAGGAAATGATTACTTGCTGCTAAAGGTAGATCTACAAGCTATTGAATCATGAGGGTACTTAGTATTGGCCATACTTAGTATACTTAGTATACTATTACTACAATTGCATATGATCTTGACTTTCCTTTTGATAGGAGAATTCCAAGAGACTAAGGCCCCTTTATACCTCCTGTTGTATAGTTTAAAAATAGGGGTTTTTACAATAGCCCTAGTAGTATCGTATCTGCTCTGGCTTTGTATAGCTGAACTGGCCTAATGTCTTTTAGCATGACCGCCCAAAAACTGAGTTGAGTTTTGCACCAACACCTTTTTTTTTATTTCATTTGTTAAGAAAAAGTATGGTTGTTGTCAACATAGCATTCTTAGCAAGAAATCATGTTTAATATCACTGCTGTTTGGTTGGTGATGGTGCGCTCATTTTATGCCAAGCACCTGGGATCTTGGCAAAAGCCTCAATAGATCTAGAATATGTTTAAACACAAAGTATGCAGTACTTCTGAAGAGATAGCATTTGCTTAACTACAGACGTTTTTAAGCAAGTTGATTTAATCATAACCAAAAAAATGAAACACTGGCAATAACGCTGAACCAAATATTAGTATTTTTTAACTTTATTTAAGCAATTTCCCTCTGGGATTAATAAAGTTCTTTGAATCTTGGATTCAATTAATCCCCAATAAAAATTTTGAGGGCATATTTATCAAGGAATGACAATGGGTTCAGTGTCATAAACAGCTACTGGGCTTGTATTAAGTGTACAAATTGTCCTGCTTTAAATATAAAGTATCTACTACAGTTGAAACTTAGACTGCGAGTATAATTCGTTCTGCAAACGTGCTTGTAATGCGAAGCACTCGTATATCAAGGTGAGTTTCCCCATGAAAAATAATAGAAACTCAAAAATATTCATATAAAAATTATCAATACAAAATATAAAGCGAAAAATAAAACAAATTATCCTGCACTTTACTTTCGAAAAGAATCGTAGCTGTTGTGAAGGATATGGTAGAGGTGGAGGAGGAGGAGGGGTTATTGTAGGACGATTTTCACTCACGCACACACTAACGGAATCACTGCTCTCTGACAGACACTGCTCGCTCACATTTTTATTTTTGAGCAACTTTAACAAGCAACCACTCTCTAATAAGGCAAACCTCTCATTTGCCTCCTTTTGAGGATTCCGTGGTAATATGACGTTGCATTGTCTGACTCCTACAGCCTTTTTAACCTTTTTCTTCTTTCTCTTCTTGTTGTGATCAGTTGCGATCACGTGGTACTCGGCAGACAAAGCGTATACATACTGTACTGCTCGTAGTGCAAAACCTTGCTCGTTTATCAAGTTCAAATTTACTTTTAACAATTTTGCTCGGCTTGAAAAACACTCGCACACCTAATTACTCGCAATCTACGGTTTTAGGTTATTTTAGGATTCCACAACATGATATAAGATGCAGTAAAGAATTTCTCTATGAACAATAACAACAGGTGGTGACTCATGACACTGTAAGGTTATAACCATTAAAAATTTATAACCATGCTGATATGGTCTTACCTACGTGGAAGCCCATCTTCTCTATATGGACATCCATTGACACTCTCCCAGATGTGGGGAACATCATCTTTTTCTCTTTATTCCTATACTGAGGCGTCTAAAAAAAGAATGTCATATAAACTCCACAATCAACACGGAGACTGTTTTGTAACTTTTTTTATCAGGTTCCTACCATCACGTCTGGTATAGACATGTCTCCTCGAGGAACATAATTGAAATACGTTTTGGTTTTTTTTGCCATTACCAGTGACCTGCACAATTTGGCTTCTAAAAAGTAAACCACTTTTCCATGGTAGCCTTTGAAGGATGCAGGCATGTTTCTGTAAGAAAAAAAAAAACAAGGAAAAGTAAACCTGTTTAAAAAGTGATTGACTACAAAACACATTTACCAAACTAGTACTCACTGATGGGGAATTTGAAAGGTGAAGGGGTAAACATGGACTCCAGGATCAACAGTTCTTGGGTCTGATGAGGAAAAGACATATTGTATTACATCTTCCTTATAATGTTAAATATTAAAATTTATTACTACAACTTAGATACAACAACATATTTTCCCTATTTTTAACTTACAGCATTGCCCAGACTCATTTGTTAACAGTGAGTATCCCTCTTGCCCTGCAAAAAAAAACTTATTTTGAGAATGAAAGCATATAATCTCCTGTCAAGATATTGGACATTATATAAACCACACTGATTATGAAGTGATGCAGCTCACCGAAGTGATATAGCAATATGTTGTTGCATCAATTGTTTCAGATTCCAGAAGATTTCAGAGTAAACAAAATTTTAAAAATCATTTAATAAAAATGTCCGAAACGTCTGGGAGCCAATACCTTATAAATAAAAGAAACCCACACACACCAGATTATCCTTCTCATAATTTTGCTGCCATCAGGAAGCTTTTTAGTGAAGCTCCTATTAGACAACAACAGGTATGCAACACAAACTATAAGGGACATTCAATCAAACTGGGACTTGTGATGAAAAGCCATAAATCTAAGTGAAATTTACAGATGCCTTCAAGCACAGTACTGTGACAAGACTCAGTAAAACATCTGAATGGTGCAAAAGTCTTAAAAAAGGCTGTATGTCTGTGGTGGCTCAGAGCCCACTGCTCGCATTCCTGTCAACATTCAGAGACAGGAACACCTGATCCTTGAACATCAACTTGTAGAAGAGAAATCATCAAACATGGTACAGTGATAAATATCCACCGTAGTCAAACAGTTGAATGATGCAAACATTTTAAAGAAGTCTGTGAAGAACTTGTGGAATCCAATCCAAGAACTTGTGGAATGTCTCCAACCTGTGGAACCGTGCACACACAATCATTCACCAACGCCACTTGCAGATTACAGGAGTTCCTGGGAGGCCAGTGTTTCAGACGTGAAGCAGGCAGTCCGATCATGGCTCCAGCGTACTGAGAAAACGTTCTGCCTTGATGGTATCCAAGCACTAGGGAAACACTGTGATAAGTGCATTAGTGTAGCAGGGAATTATATAAAGAAATAGATGGGGTTTTATCCAGTCCCAGTTTGACTTGAACACCTTTTAACATTAATTAATACAGTTGTATTAACTAACTTATATATTTAACTAAGTTAATATTTTGTACAGTAGTTATCTCGCAGTTTAGAGAATAAAATAAAGTTACAACTGTGAGATATTAAAGATGTATTAATCTGATTATTGTGTATGCATAGGACAATAAAATGCTTTTTGGTGACTGTAGCAGTATGATGTAGAAATGATTTTACAATTTTGTTCAATAATATGCATGACCTGTAAGTATTTGCAGAAAATGAATGCATGCAAATGTATACAAAGTGTGTAAAGCCACCTTTCAAACAGCTCTCCTATATGAACTCTACTTTGATTAAAAAGTGTTTGCAGGATCTGTTACTGTTCGCTTCCATCTCTTTCTTTCGACTCGGCGTCAGCCATGTTTCTCCTACAAATCTCATAATAATCCCTAATCATGTGACTACATACACCTTTCGGAAACGAAATGATGATTATTACTTGTAATTTATTTTGGGGGGATTTGACATAAAGTTCGAACAACTAGATAAACATTTTCATTCTTTAAACATTCGAAAATGAAAATGATTTATACATTTTATTGTGATTCTTTGTGATAAAACCGTAACCCTAATACTCGTTGCAATTGAGAAATAAACTTGTGGAATGTTATCCCAGATCGGCTTCTTTTACTAGTGACCGGACCAGTTATACTTATTTTTCACTCACGTTCCACCCTGCAACAATCGCTGGTAAACAGAAACTAGAAACAGCAAGAAGCATTCTGTGCAAATTATTGAACCATACCTAATGCTGGACTTTACAACTAGGTTTGTAAAGAAGTTGATGTGTTACCTTGTTTCTTCTGTCTTAGAATCTGAAAGTAGAAGTACTGAATTGTTTTAAAGTATGTTTATTTATCGTAATAAACAACTACGTTGTCTTCGCCATGATTTTCAGTACACAGTACCTTTGGTTTTTCAATGCGAGTTTTCTTCGCCACCTCCAGAGTTACTCTTCCGGAGATGTAGTCTCCATTGCTACTGTAAATTTGTTGCTTTCATTTAAAGGATCAAATGTCACTGACAGATTCTTCACGCTACAAGCCATAGTTTTCAGCCCAGCTCAAATGTAGTGGTAAAGCTGTGCACGGTGTTTGCTCCTGCTGCAACCATTACGTCACCCCTCCTGTTACTACTACTGTACAGTGCAGTGACGTTCACGGATCCTTCTGACTCCACCTCCAACTCACACTCAGATAGTTTTTTAACTATGTCTTAACACTATTTTTAATAGTGTAATAGCTTTGCTGCACAATGAAAATGTTATGTCATATTGACATATACACTACGGTTCAAAAGTTTGGGGTCACTTTCTAACTCCATGATGGTTCCTGATTTTTATTTCTTTCTACATT
>JAQQZT010000014.1:12905330-12915780 GCA_030068275.1 Clarias platycephalus
AAATATACACAAACACAATGAAGTTACATAACAATGAGTTTATATCAAAACAACTTTTTATATAAAGAGGGAAAGAAATTCAGTAAACCAGCCCAGTGTTTTCTTGTTATGTAGAATAAGCGAAATAAAACAAACAAACAAACAAACAAACAAAAAACATCCTTAAATATAAATGTAACTTGGAAAGACTTTGAACTCCTGCTAATGTAGCTAATGTAAAGTCTTATAATTAAGTCACGTGTTACCTTTTGTCTTCTGTTCCTCAATGAAGTACTGAATTGTTTTAAAGCACGTTTCCTTATCGTAATAAACGACTATGTTGTTTTTGCCGTAATTTTCCGTCCACATCACAGACGCTTTCCCTTTGGCTTTGACCAACAGACTCTCGATGCGAGTTTTCTTCGCCACCTCCAGAGTTACTCTTCCGGAGATGTAGTCTCCATTGCCAAAAGTGTTGCTTTCATTTAAAGGCTCAAATGTCACTGATAGATTCTTCACGCTAGAAACCGCAGTTAAATCCATTCAGATTAAAGACTCTTCGTTTAATTATATCACTCTGTCAGAACTTCTGCAGATTACAAATACACAGATTTTACAGTTTGCGTCGACTTCACCTGCGTCCCAAATCATGGTCTGTTTCCTTTACAAGCGCACTACCAAGGGAGTAATCCAATGGCTGGCACTGCAGGACATGGCCTCGAGGGAGCCAGTGGTTAGGGCCCTGCTGTGCAATATAGTACAGGTGGAGTGTTGTGTCAGAAGGTGTGAGGAGTGGTGAGTGAAGCGAACTCATTTGGATAGACTTTGTATGGATAGTCCTGGCTTACAGATCTGACTACATCACTGGAAGGAAGACTAGAGGAATGGAATAGATCAAAAATGGAACAATACAACAAATATTAAGATTAAGATATTAATGTTTAAAATAAAATAAAATCATTAGGTTATTAAGTAACAATAATAACATTAACAACTATCTATCTAAACATCACCTTTAATGACACCTTTAATGCCTTACAAATTTCCGGAAAGAGTCAGGAATGCATTAGGAAAGCAAAGTTACATAATCCCGCCACTAGGTGGCAGTGTTTACCAGGATGGCATTAACACTTTCCATCATCATTACTGTGATTTTTTTTATATATATACCACACACACACCACATTTCTGTATGCAGGTTGTATTTTTATTATTTGTGTGAATTAATATTCGATGGTTGCTGCAGTATAGCAACAGTCTATATTTCCCATAAAGTATATTTCTAAATATCATTCATTCATTCATTTTCTATACTGCTTATCCTGTACAAGGTCTCTGGGGCCTTGGAGCTTACAACAGGAGACTTATGGCACAAGGTACAACCTGGACAGAGTGCCAGTCCATTGCACGGCCACACACATACACACTACGAGTAATTCAGGAACGCCATTTCTGCATGTCTCTGAAACCCAACAAGGGCAGAGAGAACTCGCAAACTGCACGCACACAGACATGGAAAGAATATCTATCACGTTGCAATATTTTTAAAACATCACTTTTTTGTGGTGGCCTTTTACCTCATTTGTGATGGATTTATTCATAGAATATAGTAGGTTTCTTTTAGCTGTTATTGTAAAAAAAAACAAAAAAAAACAAATTTTAAATAACAAATGCACCTGCTACCGTGTGTGTTCTTTGAATCGTCTTAAGTCATAATACTGTACATTATTTTCAGACATTGTTTAACTAAAGAATGTGCAGACTGAAATATAATCTGTGACTTTTTATTTCAGCAAAAGCCTTCAGGTAAATTTTATAATGCTATAATTACTTTGGCTCTTATCCATCTAATTAATTCCCCAAAGTACCTCTACTGTTCAAGATTATCTCTTGCTTGGCCTGAAGGCTTGCCCAATTTTATGAATAGACCTAATGAAGATTGCTTACAGGCAGTTTGTAATGAATATTGTGTACTTTATTTCAACACGAAATGTAAATTTCTTTCGGATGTCATCAAATGTTCAATTTTATGTGAAACCTTTAAATTAGGTTTTTTATTTCGTCCTATCATCTAACCTGTCAGAACAGCACACCACCATAACCAGCATACGTTATTTTAAAGAATTGACAGTATATTTGAACACACTGTCCAAATCTAAATCTAGTGTAGGTTGGCTGACTTTCTGTCTCTCTGTCTGTCTATGTATGCAATTTCACTTATGCATTGTATTGGGATTTATTGTTGTTTTGTGAAAATTATTTTATATAAGGTTGTGAATTTGACAAAAATGTATAATCTTTTATTACTCACACAACTCATCTATATTGGATTATCCTAGGGGGCCTTGATCCTATCCCAGGAGACTTAGTGCCAGTCCATTCACACACAGTGGGCAATTTGGGACATTAATTATCCTAATCTGCTTGTCTTTTGAACTGTGGGAGGAAACCTGAGTACCTGGAGGAAACCCACCAAGCATGGAGAGAACATGCGAACATGCACACAGACCCGAAGTGGTAATCGAACCCTGACCCTGGAGGTGCAAGATGACCGAGCCATCTTTTATTACCCACTTACTCATTGTTTATACTGCTTTGTCGTGTTTACAGGATTGTTGCGGCCTGGAGCCTATACCAGGAGACTTAGGACACGAAGCGGGATACACCTTGGAACGAGGTGCTATTCCTTTGGAGGGCACACACATTCATTCACACATTATTTGCAATTTGGGAGCGCCAGTTACTCTAATCTACATGTATTTGGATTTGTGGGAGGAAACTGAAATACTCGGAAGAAACCCAAAAAGCACACTGAGAGCATGCAAAATCCTATGCACACAGAGACCTGAGGCGGGAATTGAACTCATCTTTTATTAATTTATTAATGTAATTAATAAACCGATTTCCTGGTAAGCTGATTTGATAAACGTTAGGAGCCTTAATTGCTCAGGGGCTTAGCATTCAGTTGTCTATCATTCCCTGTGATCAATAATACAATGTTGTTGTCGTTGTTGTTGTTGTTGTTGTTTTTGCTTTTAAATGGAAGATATATAGCTTCTTCCAGCCTCTTCATAGAAAACAAGAGGGGAAGAAAAACTCCATATTGTTTTATTTGCCTGGCAAACATTATTCATGTTATATCTACATTGACTAAAATAATCTGTGACATGTCGAGTAGATGTTGTTTATGCAGCTCTTCTTCTCGCCCACTGCTTGAGAGACAGCCCTGCTACACTAAGAGCCACGTGGGAGCCTGAAACCTGGTCGTCCTTAAAGGCGTGGCCACGCAGTAAGCGCCTCAGTGGATGTCCAGCATGTGGGCGTGGCTTGTCACCGCGGTCCACCCAATGGTGGGAAACCCTGCGCAAGTCGCTATGGTGACGGCGCTCGGCTTGACTGCGTGATGGGTTGACAGGTTGCGCGCTGTTAGTGCTCTAGGCGAGCATGTACTCCAAGAGTGTGCGGGTACCGTCGGATAGTCAAGCCCGAGAAAAGTAAGTTTATTTCTCTATTCCCAGGAAACCGGGGGAAACGAAATGGCCACTGTGGATGGATAAGACATGACGCGCGTCGCAAACAACTGAATTGAGAGTGCGGAGCTCAGAGCACAAGGTTTCCATCCTGTTAGACTCGAGTCTTTAATAAGAGGGAAAGACGGTTGTCATTACCTTGCTGCAAATTAGCGTTAGTAAGGTAGGCTACATGATGTCTGTTTGTATCCGCTATATATTATTTGTCTTTAGTCAGAGAATGGATTAAGTTCTAAACGCAAAAATAAAGCATTTCAGGTTTTGAAATGACCAATGTCCAAATAAACAGGCAGCTTATAAATGATACTGTAGTTGGTGATCATGATAAACAGTCTTAGTTTTTGTATGTCTGTTGCGGGGTGCGCGCATGCGCAATTGGAAGCATTTTGGTCTTGAAGCTGTGAAGCTGATCAGTGTGATAAAACAGCTGTGTGTAGTTTTGGACATGTGTACCATCGAGGTTCTGGACATGTATCTATCTGTCAGAGAAAGACACCAGACAGCAGCAGGTCCAGGGTGATCAACACTTTGCTTATCTAGGTGTAAATAATAATGGAGGTGTAAATAATGTGGATGTTAAATAAAAAATTTAAGCTCTCTCTCTCTCTCTCTCTCTCTCTCTCTCTGTTTCTATTTCGGCTACACCAGTGTCCATCTGAAAATACAGGATATACCTAAAGTCTGTGTCATGTTGTGTGTTACCCTATAAACAAAGTCTCTACTAAACAGCACTAAATGCTCGTTAATGTTTGTTGATGTTACACTCTTTATCATTGACAATTATGGATGTAACATCAATCACATCTTTAAGTTTTGTATATTAATGTGTCTAGCTAGTATTCCATATAGAGCTGTATTGTATAGCCGGAAGGTTATACAGTTCATGTCAGTGTATCATGCCTTCCTTGTATGGTGATTTTTATTTGATCTGCTATTGTGGTCTCACAGTGAATATGTAAATTATTTTGTGAAGTGAAAAGAAAATTAGGCACAGTGGCACGGTGGTTCAGTGCTTAGCACTGTCAATTTGTACCCCCAGGGTCCGGATTCGATTCCCACCTCGGGTCTGTGTGCATGGAGTCTGCATGTTCCCCCCGTGAATGCGTGAATCCGTTGGTGTACCCTGTCTCGTGCTATAAGTCTCTTGTATCCAGGATAAAGCGGTAATGATGACTGCGTGAGTGAGTGATTGAATGAAAATATAGGCTATCCATAAAGTCAAGTTGTGTATCACCCTATTAACACATAAACTCTCTAATTAACAGGAGGTAATGCTAGTTACTATTTGATGATGTTACATTCTTTATCATTAACAAATATAGATGTAATAACCCAGCTTAATAAGTAAACCTCATTTTAAAAAATTTGCCCATGTACATGCTAATGTGTCTATTTTAGATTCCATATAGAGCTGTATTGTACAGCTGGAAGATTACATGTAGGAGTTTATATTCATTTGAGTGTATCATGCTATGAGAATTTTAATCAATCTCCCTTTGTGGTCTCATAGTAAATATGTAAATTCTTTTGTGAAATTACAAGGAAAAATAAGCTAGGAAACAATAACGCTGCTTTAACGATCAGAGATACACAGACACAGTCTGCGCATCATTTCACTGAATCAGCCAAAAAAGAAAAACAAGGTAAGCATAATTCAGATTACCTCAATTCCCCCTAACTTGCAGCATAAAGAAACGACCCTAAACAAGTTCTTGCAGAGTGTTTTTAGTGCGCAGTGTTATTCAGTAAACTGGCCAAAATGTCTGTGTACAGCTGAGTTTACCTTTATAACCATAAATTCCTACAAGGAGCACTCACTTTGCTTTCAGTGTAACAAAGAAATGATGTAAAGTTGCGCAGTTACTATTTGTGTCCCATGTCTTATTTTTGATCTTGAGTGATAACTGAGGTGAGAAGTTGAAGTTCATTGTCTGTAAATATAATTTCATCCCCATGGTAGCAGTTTTTGGTTTCCATCCAGATGTTTCTTTCCTTACAGTTACCTCATTACTCTGCTATTGTCTTTCTCTTTGTTTTGTTTTTTCAATTTCTTCCTCTTACTGCGTATATCGCTATATTGCCATGTTGCTATATCGGCAACTATTTATCTGCTTCTCGATGTGAAATCCATTATAAGTGTCTCTGCTATATGATTTGTGACACACATGCTTACAAATACAGCATGCCGTTTCCTTTCCTTGATATCGGATCCTCTCATGTGATATGAGACCCTATTTGCAAAACTGTAGAAACATTTCTCGAATGTGACTTTGCCAGCCCTGTTGTGGAGGTAACAGGCCTAATGCTTTATTGTCTAATGCTTTCAGTTTTCATGTAGCCTTATGTGTCTAGCTTTAAGTGGAGTTAAGTAAGTGGAAGGTGAAAACAAAAAGTGTTATAGGATAAAGAGGATAAAGACCTTCCAAACTGTAGTCCAATGCTTTAACCACTGAGCTACCCTTTTATAGGCACAGTGGCACGGTGGTTCAGTGGATTGAGATCTAGAGAATTTTCAGGCCACCTTGAACTCATTGTTCCTTAAACCATCTTGAACCATTTATATATTTTTTCCCTTGGGCCTGTTTTTCTATGTCATGACCACCGCAGTCCAGGAACATCCCAAAAAGAACTGCAGTTCTGGAGTTGCTCTGACCCGGTGCTTTGTGGCCTTTGTCAGAGTCGCTTAAATACCTAAACGTGACCAACACATCAACTTCAGAGACAAAATATAAACTTGCTGCCTAATATATCCCACCCACTTCCAGGCACAATGTAATGAGATAATGAATGTTATTTCCTTTCACCTGTCAGTGGTCATAATGCCACGGCTGAATGGCTGTGACTGATATCTAGCAGGATTATTAGAATTATTTGTCCATGGTGGATCTGCATTTTTAATACCTTATTTTGAACTCAGCTTTTGAAAAACACATCCATCCCCTTCAGCACTGCCACCATCTTTATGAATGACATTTCAGTGACTCGTTTACAGGATGTGTTTTATCAGCACGCACGTCTGCATTTCTGCATTCCTTTAAATGCGTGCTAGAGGTCACATGGTCCTACTCTTCAGTAGTGTACGATTTCATTCCTTTCCTTTGATTATGTAGATGTTCTCCCGAGCCAAGTGGGAAGTGACAAGCAGATTCACAGCAGAGGAGAAAATATATATAAATGTCAAGCTAATCTGTTAATGTTTGTGCGGAGCTAATTTACATATTGCAAATGTCATGATGGTCTCATAACGATTCTTTCTAAAACACAGATGATAAAGTCTGGGACTGCCACAGGCTTATCCACTCAAAGAGTGCATATCTTTTTTTTTTTCTTTTTTCTTTTTTTAAAAAATATTATTATGCAGAGAAAGGTATAATAAATTAAAATATTTGTCCACCTCTTTCCTTTTACTTTATGGTCCAGAGAGTTTGAAATGTTTATCTAGTAAACCAGTCTCACACTGAAGGCAGTCTCTGTTCCGCTCTGTAGCGTTTGCCTTTTGTTCTTCTGGGGAGTCTCTCTCCATCTCTCCTTCTTTCCCATCCCCTTTTTCGATGCTTCATTGAGTCTGACAGAAACTCAGGAGTGTTAATTTTAAACTTATTTCCAGCATCCGGGTCTCCTCCCTCAACCCTGGCTCTCTTTCATCTTAGTTTCCATGAAATCTGCTATCATTATTCCAACCTCTACACCACCCTCTCGCACATGAAATGCCTCCTCCTGTGAACACTCTTCCCTCTTCACTGATCCTGCTACAGTACATTTATTTTTGTCCTATATATATATATATAATATTATATATATAATTATTTTATTTTTTTTGCTCAATGTGCAGATCAGGTCAACACCATAACCTGGTCAGGCAGCAGTATCCAAGTCGGGAAAGAGATGCAACATAAAGAGCCTGAGAATGAAAGAGCTTTCTACCATTTCAGTATTGTCCAATGTGTCTTTGCATTCTGTGTCTGTGGGTGTTGGTGAGGTTTGCAGAAACTCCTCTCGCACGTCCTCGGCTCTGCAAGGCAAGTCATACACCAGGATTTAGGGGAAAAAAGAAGCGTTTCAATATTATGTGCAGTGTTTAAACCGTCCCCGATTTCTCTTAGTCATGTTCCTTGAGTGTAAACATGAAGGTTTATTACAGACTGCATACTCCCATGATCTCAGCAGTGTATGCTTTCAATTTATTTTATGATACCTCTGCATTTACACTGGACGAGCCGAGTTGAATTACAGCGCACACTTCCACAGCCTAAGCAGTTTATGACTGCGAGGCTGTCTAGAGTAATTTGTGAAAAAACACAGACGCATCACAATTACTAGAACACACTAGTGCTTGGCTTTCTCCAGTGAAATCTATTGAAATTGACCTTATAATTACACTCACTCACTCATCGTCTATACCGCTTAATCCTGTATTCAGGGTCGCGGGGGACCTGGAGCCTATCCCAGGAGACTTAGGGCACATCGCTGGGCACGCACACATACACACACTCACACACTCATTCACACACTACAGGCAATTTTGGGAATGTCAATTAGCCTAATCCGCATCTCCTTGGACTGTGGGAGGAAACCGGAGTACCCGGAGGAAACCCACCAAGCATGGGGAGACCATGCGAACTCCATGCACACAGAGACAGGAATCGAACCTAGCCGGAAATCGAACCCGGACCCTGGAGGTGCAAGGCGACAGTGCTAACCACTACCCTACCGTGCCACCCCTTATCATTACAAACATATGTAAAAATGTAATGGTTGACGTACAATATATAGCTAAAAGGATGTGTGAGTCAGCAAGTAAACAGTTTCTTTTCAAAGTTGATTTGTTGGAAGCAGGAAAAATGGGCAAGTGCAGAGAGTCTGACAAGGGCCAAATTCTGGTGGCTAGAAGATAGGGTCAGAGCATCTCCAAAATGGTAGATTGTGTGGTATGCATTGGTTAGTATCAAAGTACCAAAGGTCACCCAATAAAAGACAAATGGTGACTTGCTTACAGGGTCATTTCCCCCCAAACCTGCAGTAAGTAAGAATACACATGCTGACTCCTGTCCAATGCCAAAAGTGCACACAATGATCATGTGGGCATCAAAACTGAATCACAGATCAATGCAAGAAGGTGGTCCAGTTTGATTTTTGCTGTTTTCCATCACACCATGTAAACAGCCAGGTGAGTGTGTTCTGTTTACCTGGGTAAGAAATGGCACTAGGATGCACTCCGGAAAGGCTTGCCGTGGCGGTTGGATGCTCTAGGCAGTTTTTTTTCTGGGAAACCTTGGCATTCATTTGATACTCTGACACATACTGTACCACCTACTTAAAAATTGTTGCAAACAAATTATACCATTTCATGGGAAGAATATTCCCTAATGTATGAAATGTGCTATACAAGTAAACTTGCCTTGCCTTACCTGATAGCAGTGGCTACTTTAAGCAGGATAATGTGTCCTGGCAAAGGGTTCAATTTGATGATGATCTCAATCTGATTAGGAATCTGTAGGATGTGCCGGACAAATAAATCCGATCCATGAATGCCCCACCTCGAAGCTCACAAGATCTGCAGCTATCGTGTTAGACCGAGATGTCAACAGAGCTGTTTTGATGACACAAGGCGCCCTATACACTATTATGCATGTGGTTTCATTGTTATGGTCGATCTGTGTCTATGTATTATAGAGGAGTATTAACAGTGATCTGTCCATCTCTCACCCACTCCTTTACATGTTTCATAAAACGCATTTCTTATTCTGCAGTAAAGGTGGGAATGGCAGAAATCAAAGGTGGACATACTTTTTAAATGAAAATGAATTTGTAGTGTTTTCATGTTTTAACTACGACTATGGCTCTTCATATTCATGTATTGAAAATCTCATATTTCATTTTTAAATGCTTGCTACATTTTTATTCACTGTTAATATCCTTGCATTAGTTTTTATTTCTATTTTGTTTGGTTGTTTTAAATTTACACTTGATTTTTGTTACATGCAAAGTCAAACAAATATGCCTGTGTTCATTTTGAAAATCAGGCATATCATTGATTTTCATTTAAAGGTAGTGATTTGGACACTTTGGAGACGTTTGCGACGAAATAAATAATTAAAATAATTATTGAGAAATTCATGTACTTAGGTCTAAATTAGAGGTGCAGTGATTTAATGTGGGGTATCATTATTAGAGGTGTTGTTGTCCTAAAAATTATGTATTAAATTATTTCATGCCATTTTCTTTTAGAGCGTTGTCATCATGAGTGAGTTGTTTCAGTATATGAGTATCAGATATACTGTAGGTTTTACACACATCGCTCCTATGACGCCATCATAATAAATGTAAACATGAATTCATAGTAGACATGTACAGTACCACTCCCATTTCCCCACAAATTTTATTATCTCATTTTTTTCCCCATCTCTTCTTTGCAGACTAGCCCTCTATGTTTATGAATATCTGCTACATGTTGGAGCTCAGAAATCTGCACAGACCTTCCTCTCAGAGGTACGTAAATGCAGCACACCATCACTTTAAATAGTGTGAACTCAGTGTGCTTTTTTTTTTTTTAAACACGGTTGCTATACAGTATGTATTTAGGTTCCATAGAGGAAGCTTAGACATTTCACTGTGTGAAAGCTGTAGGACGCTCTGGTTTTGTCCTTGCTCCAGGCTAATTGAGTTACGCTGCACCGAAATGATCTCAGAGAGACACAGACAGTTGCTTGTGAGCATGTTCACACTTTGTCAAGGACAAGAATTAGCATCCACCGTGCTGCTTTTAGTGCTGTATACCGACTGCACATTACAGTTAGATCCCAGCTACACCCGCTATTGCAGTCATAATATGTAGCCATTTAATCAGGGACTGATACTGATTGTTTCATTTTTGATATTTTAATTTTTTTTTATTAGATCACACATTTTTAATATAATATAATATAATATAATATAATATA
>JAQQZT010000014.1:12933382-12943462 GCA_030068275.1 Clarias platycephalus
AGCGCGGCGTTTTTCGGAAACAGCACTGTTAGCCAGCGGTCTACAAAGGCAATGTTTTTTTTTTTTTTTTTGGTATTGACCACTAAGATTCCATCTAAAGGAATGTTGTTCAAATGCTTATGTTTCCTGTTTTACAGTGGCCAAATTATTTTTTAATTACTGTGTATATTGTTGCAGCTTCAATTATTGATTACTTTTTTTCTTGCACATTTCCTGTAACAATACATTTTGTTTACAGAATACAATTGCAATAGTGGAGTTGTCATTTGAAATGTCTTTTATGAAACCCTGAATTGATACTCCATTTCCTCAAATATTTCCTTTTCATTATGACGAAGCTTAAGGGAGGAAGGCGAAAAGCTTGTCAGTGTTTTCTTTGCAATTGCAATTTGCTGTGCAGAGAGCCTTTTTTATTGTTTCTGGAGGGGATGTAAACAGTTTGACATACAGAATTTCTTGGCCGGTTTGATGTTGCAACTAAAACAAAGGCTTTTTTCAAGCTTGTGCAGTTTAACAACGCAGTCATTATGGCGAGTATAATAAGGCACTTGGTGCAATCAATCCCAATCCTTATCAAGTACTTTTCCTGTGGAGTCTGGTGCGTTTAGCTCACGCAATCAGCTTACTGTACTGGCTGCTTAAGTTGCTTTTGAAAGTCTCGAGCTTGCTGGATCTGGTGCTGCCGCTGGTGCTGCTGGTGTTGCTGGTCTGGGAGCGCTGCAGCTCAGTGCGGCACTTGAAGAAGGCCAGCACCTGCTTCTGACAGCGCGACGAGCCGAAGTAATAAACCAGCGGATCCAGGCAGCAGCTCAGGCTCCCCACGCACGTGGCCACCAGGTAAGCGGCGTACGAGGCGTCGTCGTGCGCGCGAGCGAAGCGCACGTAGTGCGTGAGCAGGATGATGTTGGTGGGCGCGAAGCACGCGGCGAACAGCACGAACACCGTGGCTGCCATGGCAACGGCGCGCGATTTCCGCGCTCGGTTTTCCCCGCCGAGCGCGCACAGCGTTTGAATGATGCGGGCGTAGCACGCCGCGGTGAAGGCGAACGGGAGGAAGAAGAACAGCGCGGTGAAGATGGGGAAGAAGTACAGGTAGTAGCCGCGCAGGTGCTCGACGTCCAGGACATCGTGGCACGTCGTGATGTCCAGGCCGTGCACGCGCACGGTGTGCTCGGACACGAGCAGCGGCGAGACCCCGCCGAGGGAAAGGAGCCACATGGCGGCGCACGCGGCCCAGGCGTTTTTCGGGCAGCGCCACGTGAGCGAGTCGATCGGGTAGACCACGGCCAGGAAGCGGTCCACGGCGATGCACGTGATCAGCAGCACCGAGCAGTACATGTTGCAGTAGAACGCGGCGGTGACCGCGCGGCACATGGCGGAGCCGTAGATCCAGTGGTTCCCGTTGTAATGGTAGGAGATGCGGAAGGGCAGGAGCAGCACGAAGAGCAGGTCAGCGCAGGCCAGGTTCAGCATGTAGATCGCAGCCGGCTTCTTCGGGTGCACGCGGCGGAGAAACAGGACCAGGGCGAGCACGTTGAGCGGGACGCTGATGATGAAGATGAGCGTGTAGACGCTCGGGATGAACACGGTCACCAGGGGGCTCGTGAGGAACTCGGAGGCCTCTTTGGAGATTTGATAGACGCGTTTACCCGCCTGGTGGCGCTGTTCCCTGTCACTGAAGCCTGAGCCGCTGCCCTCCTGCACGTCCAGATCGGTCCAGTCAATCGGCTCGTCGGTGACCGTTAGGAAAAAACCGGCAAACGTCCGCGGGTTGCTTTTGTTACCTGAGAAATGAATCAGGGCGACGGTTAAAACCCACTAAACACATTTTTAAGTGCTTCATCAGTGAATTAATTAACCAATTATTTATTGCTTTTACAATGAATTGCTTAAATTTAGTTTTTGTAGTGTTCTCCCTCAATAATATAATAACAACAATAGTAATAATGATAATAAAGATTAACTCACGGCTGTGGCTGGTCATCAGGGCTGCTGTAGCGACTAACGGCAGAAGTGAAGCCAGAATAAAGTGCCGCACCATCGTGTCCAAATTACGCGCTTTCACCGAGAGACAGAAAATAAACTCCACACCGCGGATAAAACTCAATACCCGTCTGATGGCTGAGAGCTCCAGAGACTGGTGTGTGTGTGTGTGTGTGTGTTATTGCCGAAGTAACAGAGCAGCAGCACAAGTTCCCTCCTTCTGCCCTGCGTGTTTTGTTTTTATCATATAAACGCCCCGAAATGCTGTTTGGTCCTAAAGAGCATTCCCAAATGATAAAAGCACTTCCTGTAGACTTTTTTTTTTTTTTTTGATATCCTGTACTGAAAAAATGTATGGATAATTTTCACTTTGGAATTTTACCAAAGATACCGATGTTGATCACCCTGATTATGATACTGTGACACATCTTACTGTATAAATGTGTTAAAGATCAACTGTAAGCAAAACAGAAAGAAAAAGACTTAAACTCTCTCACAGACTTAGAGTAACTGTGTGGTCAAACAAGTGCACTTGCCTTTAATAAACAAAGCACTCATTTCCTGCTACCATTAAGGTCAGTCCACACAAATACAAATTCAGCACTTGTTTAATTTAGCTCCGTATTTAATCGATCATAAAGTAGTCGGGATGCCAGTCTTTAAAGCCCTTATGTGTGTGTGCGTGTTTCTTGCTTGTACCTGGGGCTACCTGGATAAGTTCCAGGCTCACGGTGACCCTGAACAGGATAGAACAGTTCAGATGAAGGTCTAACTATTTTTATAGTACAAATAATTTAGTTCAAGAATATCGAAAAGAGGTAGCACGGTGGCCTCGCACCTCCAGGGTCAAGGGTTCGATTCCCGCCTCGTGGAGTTTGCATGTTCTCCCCGTGCTTGGTGGGTTTTCTCCGGGTATTTCAGTTTCCTCCCACAGTCCAAAGACATAAATTGCATTCCTAAATTGTCCATTCCGTGTACGTGTGTATGTGGGCCCTGTTATGGATTGGCACCCTGTCCAGGGTGTACCCCGCCTCGTGCCCTAAGTCTCCTGTAATAGGTTCCAGGCCAAAGCAACCATGTACCAAGGATAAGCAGTATAGGAGATGAATGAATTAACCAGTTCAAATGTTTCTGTATCTCTTCAGAGGTCCACACACATGCCCAATTTCTCAACATTTTAATAAACTGTGCCAATAATTCTGGTGGCACTGTAGACAAAAAAAAAGAAAACACTGGAGACGCAGAAGTTTAAAAGCAAGACAACTGGTGATGTGATTTATTTATTATGTAATAGTTACAATTTCTGTGTATCACATCAAGAGCGCAAGGATTATTCTGAAGAGGCAAACAGCTTAATCACTTAGAAATGGTAGATGTTCTCCCCTCTTTTTTAAATCTGTTTCCATTTAATTGTTTTGGCAAATTTCCATTCAGGAGCTGGAGGCAGTAGTGCATTGTGAAATTCATTGAAAAACATTTCCCCCCTTTTTTTTCTTTTACAGTAATATAAAACAGTGTTTCATATACAATACTACCTAAATATAAATGTGTCAATTTTAATACCATTCAAAATAGAATTCATGTACAATTACTGGGCGAAGGGGTGCATAAAAGTAAAATATGTCAGCCAAGCGATTCAGTGGAATGACGTGCTGGTCTTCATGGTTTCAGTCTGATTACAGTTCAGGGCCTCCATAAGTCCCCGAAAATGTCGGTCGGTTCAGATCGCCTTAACTGAGAGGAAGTGCGTACATCGTGACACTTGTTCAACCATATTGCGATGATCTTTATGCTGTTATGCTTTTGTAAATCTCAGTCATGAACAATCTCACAGTATCTTAGAAAGAGTGCTAATTGTTCAAATACAGCCTTGATATTTAAACTATTGATATGTTTAGATACAGAATAATTAAATACCCAGAATCCCAGAATTTCATGGAACAGTAAATTGAAGGCACTTCATTCCTACTAAGCGTCGCATAAGAGCGTTCACCAAATATTCATGTGGGAAAGTCATTTTCCATAAAACTTTTTGTTTAGTAGAAAAATTAAGAGGTTAACATTGACTTTGGCTTTGTCAAACATTTTCATGACTGCAACTCCTTCATACTGCAGCTGCAGCAAGTCCTGCAAGTGAGGAAAAAAAAATCATATAGTATATAAAACTGAGGAAATAATAGTAGGAACATAAAACCAAAATACGTCAAGATCACGTGTTTTCAAACAATTATAGCAAAGCAGGTTATTTCTCAGCAGTGTTTCCTTTATGAATGAAATTAATGGGAAAAGCAGAGATATGCTGACCGTACACATACTCTCATGTGTCCAAGGGATTTACCTGGAAATGCAATTGCACTTTTTCCATCTCGACTCCCATAAACTTGGCCTTTATCTCAAAATCCCCAACTTCCTCACAGGGTGAGATGTCGAACATTACATTTTTCAGCCTAGGGACAGAGCAAAAGGAAAAATATGATATCCAGCAATTGTTTCATGAAAACATAAATATATATATATACGAAACTCAGAAAAACTGTAGACCTAACCCTGACCAGCCATAACATTAACACCACCGTAAGGTGAATTAAATAACATTGATTATCAATTATATACCAGTAAACCGGTGACAGGTTCATGGGCACCCGAGGCTCATATATGCCTGTGTGGATAAAAGGCCACCACATCTGGTCCGATTCAACAGAAAAACGAATGCAGCACAAATTGCTGAAAAAAAAGTCAATGCTGGCAACGATAGAAAGGTGTCAGAGCACCCAGCGCATCACAACCTGTTGTGTATAGGGTTTAGCAGGCAAAGTGTTCAGTGTGATGACCCAACCCACAGCACACAAGGGATCCACCACCAGCGCCATGGTGTCAGACACCGCAACACACCCACAAAGGTCCCATGAAGCCACATATTGAGGGACTAGCGCTGGGTCATGAGTCAGGCACCGTGAAAAATACAGAACCTCCCTCTTAATATCGGTGTAATATTCATGTATGTTCGATCTCTTGCCTTTGTTTGTCAAGTAGAGTTGTTATGGTGTCATGACTTTATAGTGTGTCCAGATGCAACTTCTCAAAAATTTTCCCCTCTGACCCTGAAGTCATACTAAACTATCATCTGTTTTTCTGCGAGGGGGATGTGATGTGAACTGCACTGAAACACTTCGGCTATGTAAACTCCTACTGTTGCAAACACATTCCATCGCTCCCCTTGCTGCCGCTCCTTGTATATTCATAAAGTTATCAGGTTATCATGCTGTGAAACCGTATCACTGTTTACGACTTTCCTTATCAGCGCTACAAGTGCTTGTTTTGCAGCCGGATTTGCTCCTAAGCAAGCTCCCTTGTTTGGAGTAGAAAGCTAAAAACTGTAAAGCCCGGTGCTCCGACAGCGCGATCTTCCTGCCAGTGTCATACGCACACAGCTGCTCTGGTCTCACACTAACACCTACTCACATTTTTCTTAGAACTGCACACAATTTTCTCCATCTGAGCTGTTCTTGGGAGTATAAATTATTCTTTAAAATACATTCCCAATTATAACTCAATGCAGACTCACTGGTTCGTCTGGAGGCCTTCAACCTCCAGTATGACGCCTTTCTCATGCAACCTGGCGCCCGTGTACTTCAACGACTGCTGCTTCGACTTCTTACTTCCTTTCTCTTCGTCCTTCCTGTCCATTTTGATGGATCTGCGAGAGTTCCTGTGAAGACGCATCGTCGAGTTGAATTGTGTGTTTTGAACGAAACCGAGCCTTTCGAGGAATTAATAGAAAGTTAATACTGTACAACATTTTGGCCACTTACTTCCTGTTCAGATTATCAAGGCATGTTTTGATGTAGGTGTCATAGTAGTTGATCTGGTCCTGGTAGAAAGCTGTCTTGGAGTTAAGGGCACTCAAAGTCTGCTGGAGCTTCACCAGTTCCCCTTTCCTTCTCTGCCGGTAACGTCGCTGGTGGCGAATGTCCTATTGTTTAAAGGTGCAAAATGATTAACCTATTTCCTTCAAAAATACAATGTAAAACTTAGTGGAGAAGTTTGTTATTTATTTATTTCACCACCACAAATATTAACATTCTGTGCTGTGCATCATGTTATAAATAGCACATTTAAAAGCACAGCTGTGAAATTTTCCCTGAGGTATGTAAATGTATAAAGTTTAACCACAACATCAAGGTGTGGAAGAACTTTAATCTATGATTATTATTATGGTTACAATTGTACCAGAGAAACCAGAGACACCTTACAATACCAGTAACATCCACAAGCCTACAGCAATGTTCTACCTTGGAGGCGTCATTAATGAGCTCCTGGTACTTGTTAGCAGAGCTGACCAGACCAGCCTGTTCCAGAGTGCGCAAATTCCTGAGGATCTTGCGTTTTTTTTGTTCCAGGGGCAGCTGTGTGTCCTCCAGTACAGACTGGCTGCTCTTCAGCCCCTCTGGAGCAGTAGCGTCTTGCGCCGCCCGCCTCTCCACCATTTTATCATGCTCCGATTCCTGCATGACATAGTAATGAGTGTGAGTCATCCAGACTTAAAGACTGTGATCAATAATTTGCAGCAATGATTAGCAAGAAGGTTTTAGAAAATCAGACACCTGTATAGAGACCTGTGTATGACATGATAAGCTCTATATTTTGACTATTGTAGTCATTTTAGACAGAGAATAACCAGAAACCTGTATGCATGGCAGATTCGAGAGATTTGACATTAACCAGTTTGATCTATATTTAATTATGTGATTACTAAAGTACAGCTGATTTCACAGAGCTTTATAATGGGCTGTTGTAAAGGAAACATTATAACACCAGGGAAACTTTAAGGTTTCTAGGTTTAGGTTAGTTTAAAGGTTTAAAGATTTACCTGTTGAGGAGTAGCTGGAGTCTCTAGAATATCTGTAAGTGTGTCTCCTGGCTGGATTCTCACCACATCCATTATCAGCTTCTTTGTTCTTTGAAAGGTAAAGGGGGAAAAGGTAAATAATAATTTCAGATCTGCTACTGAACCTGTGGTCTAAAACTTTGGCTTATGTGCAAACAGTTGTGACTAATCATGTAAATTACATCTGTAACTGTATGATGTTTTTTTTTTTTCATTAGTTTTAAAATTAACAGTATAAACTTTTTACTGCGCAGGAAAGGAACTTAATTACATCCTAATTACTAAAGGATGTTTAACAGTGATTTAGTGAAAATGCCAAATATGGGCATGGGATCAGTATCTACAGAAACGAAGACTAATTATGGGCATTAGCATATATGACAGCTCATCCAATACTAGATCTTTGTTTAAAATTCATCCTTTTAAAGTGCACGTATTAAAACTACTTGTTAGACTTATATCACGTATCCTATATATCTGAATCTTTATTTCATGGTGGAACATGACAGGAAATGTTGCGTTAGCATTCAGAATGCAAGCCCTGACGTCAAGTCCTTGTTCTGTCTGCACTAGTGGGGGTCAGTCTGACTCACTCTTCCTGCTTGTGCTAAGAGACCCCTTTGCACTACATTCCTATGACAAGAAAAAAAAACATTAGGCTGGGGTCCTTAAAAGGTATCATGATAAAAAGCACTTTTGGAGATCAGTAAGGAGTAGAGAATATCACGTGTGGCGCTTCTCCTTATTTCTTCGAATGCCGCTTATTTAGTACGGCTAAAAAACACCAGAGGAACCATTTGAACATAGGAAGAGATAACAGTGACTTGCGCATCACTTCCCACCATGGTTTATGAGAGATAGTGGAATAGGAAATGAAGACTGTCTTTAAAAATAACAATGACCATGATAGTTATATAATTTACGGTCAGGCTAAGCCCACTCACTAGAAAAATATAATAATAAAAAAAAAAAAGGAGGATGACATCTAACATGAATATTTCATCAAAGCTTGTATGGTATGACTTACTTCATCATCAGGCCTCTCATGTCTCTGTCATCACCATCCATCAGCTCAAATTTGTTTGTGAGAGTAAGAGAGATCTCAGTTTTAGCCAACTGACTCAGTGTGTTTTCTTTGTTGGGATCATTTGGATCCACAGCACCTTCGCCTGAATATAGGAGGAAGAGTCTTAGTCTGTGCCGAAAGTATTAGTGACAAAAGCATTAGTATAGCCCTAAGGGGGAATAAAGCTATTTAATGTAAAGTGTTTATGTTCCTGCATTTATTTAACCTTTATTCAGAGCATCATCTTGAATTTTGTAAAATATTTAATCATCATATTATTCCATACATCTATCTAGGAACCTCTGTAGTCCAACTAAGCACCGTGAAGGCCAATGGTGATCATTGTATTTATTCCCATTTTTATGGCCGTGGTACAGTAGGACCTCCGGTCAACATTCACACACTACAGGTATTTTTGGGAACGCCAATTAGACTAATCTCCACATCTTTGGACTGTGGGAGGAAACCAGAGTACCCGGAGGAAATCCACCAAACACAGGGAGAACATGCAAACTCTGTGCACACAGATGCTGCGGGGGGAATTGAACCCAGACCCTGGTGGAAGAAGGCAAGAGTGCTAAGCCACCATGCTGCCAATCTTAATATTATACAGACTTAAACTAAGACGGAATATACATATGCATGTGCAGATCAGGAAAGACCATTCCCAATTTTGCATTGTTAGAATTTGTAGGTGCTTTTTGCATTTTTATACTCTACTGTATATAAAGTCTAAATCTTCTAAATAATATATAATGTACTGTATCATTTACGATCATGACGCATATTAGGGGTATTTTACCGATGAGTGACTCCATATCAGGAACATCTCCCAAGTCATCCAGGAGTTCATGCAGAAGATCACTGGGTTCTGGAGCGATGGCATCCTTGTGCTCCAGCACAAGCTGTTGGACAAAAAAGAGCAAAACACTTTATACATTTGTTCTAAAATAGACAAATAATCTCACAAAAACAAACTTTAACAAAGTTTCATCCATGTTTTTAATGAACTTTTATCATTTTAGACATAGAAGCTCTGCCACTCTTTGCACTTAATGACAAAACAGCATAGCATAGGTAGTGCTTTGAGCCACTGCTACCTCAGCTACTAAAACACAACGTGTCAATGCAGTATCTCCAACCAAGCCTTAGAACAGATGTACAGCGTGTACTTTTCTGCTGTTTTCCAAAGCTAATCCAAAACAGATTCACCATCGGACCGTTTTTGATGATATGCCCTGAAAGTCTGTTATCTCTGTTAGCAGTAGGGAAGTCTGGAGCATGGAGGTCAGCCAGTGTAAAGACCAAGCTTCAGCACTTCACACCGGTGGTGTGCTAAGACAACAGGCTGATTTATTCAAAATCCCCAACAGCTTCAAAGCACCTCAACCAAAACAGCTTGGCCTTCTCCCATAGATCATTGTTCCTTTTTACTACCTACAATCACAAATACAAGCAGGCTCGGGAATATAACTCGATAAGTCATTAGAGCTATTAAACCGTTCTCGAGCTTATTTTCAGGCCTCTACCAAGACGGCCACAAACCATGAAATAAAGATGAAAGCTTTCAGAAATTTGTCCGGGTTTTTATCACAAGAACAAGGTTATTAGATAGTGGTTGGAAAGAATGTCTTTGTCCAAGCTGCGGATGGTTTTGGAATCCTGTTTTGTACTTGAGAGAACATTTGATACTCTACATATTCATTATTCCTTTGTCTTCATGGAATATGGCCTTGAATTTAGCTGTTTTCAGTTGCTAATGACTGATATGATGGGAATGCAGTGTGGGGAGATATTCAGTATTCAGTTTTTGGACTTAGAATGATGCATATTCATCAAAAATCTACCTCTGGGGAGAAAACATAAAATATACTTCTGACTCCTTGATGTTTAAGAGTTTAGCAACAAGTGTTTCTTTTTTTTCTTGTCCATAACCAACACTCTAAACATTCATTTCCCATGTGCAACACTCTTCTGCCTCACCAAAGTATCCATTACGTGAGGCTAACAAATATTTTGACTTTTGTTTCATGGGGTGCTTAAAGCATAACACGGTTTATAACACACTCTACAGTGGCTTGCAAAAGTATTCGGCCCCCTTGAACTTTTCCACATTTTGTCACATTACAGCCACAAACATGAA
>JAQQZT010000014.1:12943562-12976290 GCA_030068275.1 Clarias platycephalus
GTGGAATTCCAATAAAATTGATTCATGTTTGTGGCTGTAATGTGACAAAATGTGGAAAAGTTCAAGGGGGCCGAATAGTTTTGCAAGCCACTGTATGTGTTCCAAAGCTAATTTAACATATACACATTTTTGTAAGTGGAATAAAAAAAACACTTTATGGATAGGGATTTTTTTAGGGATTATGGATAGGTGTTGGCGGCGATTCTCAATCACTCTAATAACAGTCTGTCACTTCTCCACAAACAGGCTCATGGGCTTGGTCTTACTGAATGAGTGTTGAGGATCTCTTCTATGGAGATGTAGATGACAGGTTTGCTAAGCGTCACCATGTCAGAGTACTCGTCCACGTTAAACTTCTCTTCTGGAGCTGGGACGTCACATGCAGCCTGGAAGAATGCTCTGCAAAGGACAGCAGACATGCAGTATATTATTGAAGGGTGTTGATTGTTCTACTAGAGTATATGCACAGGCATTAACACCAGGACAGACGAAACATAGCATTCCCAATGATGGGGATTTCCAGTAAGTATGACTCACAAATACGGGTACGTGCAATGAACTGCGGAGTAAACCTACACACACCCCCTCACATGCTCTAGAGTCGTGACACACCTCTGATTTCTTTGCTGATACCACACTTTAACACAAAAGCAGCTCTTCCCTGTTGAGTTTCATTTTGACTTTTAATGACCCTTTGCTGGTCAACCCCAAAACATTTCCTTACTGTAAATAAAGTTTCCAAGGACATCGTTTCTAAGAAACCACTTATGTCAGTTATGGTAAGTTGTGCATAATAATCTTGAAACAAGTACTAGCAATTTGAAACTTTGAGTCAAAGTTAGACTGTCCCTTGACTATCTTGAATTGAACTTGTTGCTGAGATTTTATATTCTGCTTTATGATATAATCAGTCAAAACAATAAATCAGGGTATTCAGGGAAGGTAGAACATCTTTCTTTTAACTGTGGTATAATTTGGTGCATATATTCAGGTTATACACTATATATACAAGTAGTAATTTCCACAGTGTTACACATACAGTAAACTCACCAATCATTTTTATCATATTACTAACTGTTAAGTGATTTTCATGCACCACAGTCTTCAGAGAGAAGTTGTCCCATCTGTACAGCTGTGGTCAGCAGCAATATGACTCGGGACACAAAATATATAACAGATTACAGCAGCTAATCACATCAGGATCATATATGGGATTCAAATCGGGATTATATTCCTATAAGTGAAGAACAGAAATCTACAGGCGACAGTGAGCACACACCAACAGGACAGTTGTACTGTATATTGAGAGATCAACAGTTCAGGCTACTGGGAATGGTGTAACGTTCTCATTTTTTATTACCACACACTGAGCATTGTCTGAATGCCAAAGTCTACCTTAGTATTGTTTAGTATCACTCATCTTTCAATGTCTAGCACAATAATGCACCATTTCACCGACCACCAGTTTTTCCCATTCCATAAACATGACAATGCGATCAGTAAACTGTACATCACTGGCCTTTCCAGTCACTGATCTAAATCCAATACAGCACTCTTAGGATGATGTGGAAGGGGTGATGCGTACAGTATGCAGCATGAATATACGCTTTACAAGGTCAACATGGTAAAGAATCTCAAAGAAATATATTCAACACCCTGAGGCTGTTCTGAGTGCAAGCATCTTTTTTTTATTTCATAAATAACGTCCTTATCTAACCTGAATTTCTGGTAGGTGGACGCAATATAACTGTTCATGGGTGTCAGGTGGTCGCCCTCAAACAGTTTGTTGGCAGCAGCGTGCTGCAGCATTTTGGCCACCGAGCCCAAGTTCCTTCGCTGCTCTGAATGCAGCTGCCCTCCTGCCGTCATGTCTATGATGTCAAATCCATCTGGAGCCACTATAGCTGGGTTCATGTACCGGTAATAGAGAAGGTTTCCAATAATCTGTGGGAAAAAAGAAGAGCTATAGTCCATTGCACATATTTTAACAATTTAAACTGGTCATGTTTAGTGCTGTCCCACTCTCTGGTTACCTAGTTACACTACAAAAGAATTGAAGTTCCAGTAAAATGTTTCGAGTCTGACCTTTAGTAGATCATCATCAGATGAGTCAGGAAATTTTTCATGAAGTGTATCCTTCAGGACTTTAGCTATGTATCTCATGCCGTAACTGAATAAAAAACAAAGAAGGGGACAAAGTGTGAAATCACAACCTGGCCGAAGACATCAAAGACAAAGTAAAACCGAATCTCACTACATTGTTGCAGATAATCGTTGTATGATGACAACAAAGTTTATTTAAAATAAAAGGTTAAAAAATTCTAATATATTATTCTAATATATTAGCTCTGATAAATACTGTATACTGTATGGTAGAGAGAGGTAGAGTTTTTTTTTAACAATGCTGCCCTCTAGTGTTCGATACACTGTACAACTTCTTGCATCTTTTACATCATTTCCATATTCCTCAAGTTCTATAACAACAGTTTCCCACTAATAAGATTCTAGCACTACAGTAACTCTTACGGGATGGCATCCACCGAAGACATTATGGAGCTGAGCACTTTGTCCGTGACAGTGCGCAGTGTCTGATTAGACGCCTCCAGCCTGTTCCTCACTTCTTCATGTGACAGAGCCTGTTCCACTGTCACCTCGTAGGGCAGTTTACTGAGAGTCACAAACAAAAGAAGAAATATAATTTTTTTTTTTGCACTGTATATGAAATTTGTTCACTTATAATACCCAGATGTGTCATCACTTACCTGGCCTCTCCTGTAGCAGTCTCTATCTGGTTGACCCAGGCCTTATAGATGTCTATGGGGTTAGTGTTTATGCCCAGGGTCTTGTTCTCAATGATTTCTTTCACCATAGGGGAGAGAAGCTGCCGCAGGGCGTTCTGACCCCGAGCACCTCGGTTAAAACTCACTACCATCTTTATGACTGTTGGGTTCCCAGTGACTATGTCCTGTATTTGGTCTACTTTTGACCTGGAAGTATGATTACAAAAACAGTTTATATATAACACAGTTTCAAAGTCAGATCAATTTACTCATTCCATCACTGAAATAATTATTAATCGGTATTATGATGATAATAATAAACTAAGTCTTAGGGATGCTGATTCATTCAGTATCATCAGTGACTTCAAATTTATATGGTTACTACCCGCATACGAACACAGATACTGCATTAACTCACTTGATCTCCTCCTTGAGAGCTGACTCGAATAGCTTGAGCAGCAGATACTCTTCGCGCTGGTTTGAGGCGTAGTTATACAGGGTGAAAATCACAGTGTCCATAAATTTAGTGGACTTGTTCTGAGGCATCTGGAAGATGAGCTTGGCCAAGTATGACGGGTGTGTCTGTTTGAGGAAATGAATAACCCTAAATAAAACTACATTACTTGAGAGTAATACGATTATGAACCATAGTGCAGTACATACTAATATACAGTCGGCATTACAGTAGCATTTGAGCTTTTGAATCAATAAAGATATGACCAGTTAAAGCCTCACTTGCAACAGGTAAAACAAATGCTGGTATGCCTCCAGTCTCCTCCTCTTCTCTTTGCTCAGGCCTTTGATGCCCTGCTTGTCTCCTGCAGCCAGATCATCTTTGGTCATTTTGTTCTTTTTGGTCTTCATCTTTTTACTGAGCGACACCACATCCTGTTTAGGTAGTGAACATAAAGATTTTCTTATTATAAAAGAATTAAGGAGTGTTCTCAAGTATCAATTGATAGTCATCTCACCGTGCTGTTCGTTGTTTCGGGTCTTACAAACAAATATACATATATACTGTATTTAAGACTTAATTGTAAACACACCAGCAAGTCCACCTCTGAATGGCTTAAAAAAAATGTTTTGGAGTGGCCTAGTCAAAGTGTGGACTTGAATCCGATCGTGATGCCTTAAACAGGCCGTTCATATTTGAAAAACCTCAAATGTGGCTGAATTAAAACAATTATGCAAAGAAGAGTAAGCCTAAATTCCTCCATGGCGATGACTGATTGCCAGTCATCACAAACGTTTGATTGCAGCTGTTTCAGCCAGAGGTGGCACAACCAGTTATTAGGTTTAGGAGGCAATTACTTTTTCACATAGAGCCAGGTAGATTTGGATAGCATTTTTTCCATTAATAATGGAAATTAGCATTTTGTATTTACTCGGCTTATCTATGTGTCATATTAAAATATGTTTAATTATCTGAATCATTTATGAGTAACAAATATGCAATGTAAAAGAAAAATCAAGAAATAATTTTTTAAAGCATTCTATATTTTTTTCTCAGATACTTTTTTCCAATTTTCCAATTAACAAAGAGGTACACTATTTTGTTCGTACCTGAAGTGTGATTCTATTCTTTACCAGCAGGCCGATCTTAATGTCCATCAAGTTCAAGTCCTTTTCCATTTGCTGATTGGAACGAATCTTAGTTACCACTTCTTCACGGAGACGTATCACCTCTTGTTCTTCCTGCAGGTCAAAGTTACTCTGTTCCAGAAGATGAGCAAACTTACGGACCACAGAGAGAGGCGGGTCCTGGGCACCAGCTGAAATACAGAGGAACAGGCATACCAAGCATGAATAATTGTATTTATTATGCTGACAGGTATGCATGCACATCTGCCTGAAATCTTGAAGACGATGATATTTAATAAATGGGTATTTACTCACTGAGAGTTTTGTAATCATCTCTGGCTTTGTTTGCCTTTAGAAAAGCCTGAATCTTCACTATCTCTTTTTCCTGTACACACAAAAGGTAAAGGTTAATTTTCACATTTTGCAAATATACCAGTAATATAATAATGCTACCACACATTACATTATTATTGTACATCATTGTAATGAATATCGTTGACGTAAACTGTATGTAAATAATTTTTTTATACACACAGTATATACACAAATGCTAGATAACTTACATGGTCTTTGAAATACTGTAGTCTCTCTCTGTACGCTCGTCTGGCTCGCCACATTTTCACAAATGACTGTATCTAAATTGAAAAGATAATAATATAAAACATATATATAAAACGATTCTGAGAACACTCTAGCTTTTCACTGTATGCGTGTTTTTTTTTCTTTATCCCATCTTTGTCTCTACAAAGCTCTGTCCAAAATCAGTCCAAAATCTATCATTACTACTCTTTCATCAAACTGTTTAGAAAGAACATTGTTATCCTGGAATTGAAATGAAATGTTTCATCATACGATAAATGCTATCACATGATGAAACATTTATTAGAGGAGTTTCAAATGTAAGGGGTCATCACATGACAGACGCGATCAGTCAGCATGACTTTGTATTGAGTTACAGTGAGTCGCTCTAATTGTGAAAGCCACCTTTTTTTTTTCGCTTTTTCTTTCATTCTGGATCAGTATAACATCATTAATAATAACATCATCACATCCTTTATGTGAAAGCCGATAATTTTAATAATGATGGAGATAGTTTACCTTGACCACGGTCTGCACATTGCTTTGTAATGTCTGTAGCCTGTCCTTGTAAGCTTTTCTCTGTTTATATCCCTTCCAGGATGCCTGCACACACAGGATAAACCATCAATCAGCTATGTATTAAAAGAAAATCTGCTATCCTTAATCTGATAAATACAACAACAACATGTACAGACTCTAAATCTTTTATTACTATACTTGTTAACCATTAGATATATTATTTCTGCCTGAACAAATTTCACAATTCAAATATGCATGATGTTTACACACTCAGAGTAAATCCATGTTTAATTCAGTGTTTAAAAAACACACATTGTTAGTTCAGCGTAACTATGATGGAGGGAACACAAATTTACTTCTAGAGGATGTAGAGTAACATAATTAACACATAGTAACATACAGTATCAGAAACAAAGGAATGTTATAGAGGGTAAAAATAAAAATATGCTTACTTTGTGATTTACTTTGCTTGACAAACCATTTTAAACTTCTAAGATTTATGAGATGACTTACAGTGAAACCTCGGATTGCAAGTAACGCGGTTTGCGAGTGTTCTGCAAGACATTTTTAATAAATTCTGACTTGGAAAACGAACAAGTCTTGGTTTACGAGTATCGAGTATCATGTATAACGCATGCGCTTCTTGTTTTGACGCCGAGCGTCACGTGATCACAGCTGAGCCAACGTTTTTTCTCTCTCTTGTGCTGCTGAATTGCGGGTAATCGTCTCCCCTGCTGGGTCTTAGTGCGCGTCTCTCACTGTGTACTGTTTAGTATAACACTGTGACCCCATGTGTGCGCGTAAAACATATTTTATTTTGTGTCTGTATGCGTCTCAGTGTCTGTATGCGTCTCAGTGTCTGTATGCGTTTGTGTCAAGGCTCAGCCTGCTCTTTTGGACACCGTGCTTTTGGACACCGTGCTTTTGGACACACACACACAGACCCCTCCTACTTTCGCTTTCACAGACACACAGACACACACTCTTTCTCTTTGCTCTACACAGAAACACTGCTCTGTCGCGATTCTTTTCAAAGGTAAAGTGCAGGTTAATTTGTTTTATTTTTACTTAATATTTTGTGTTAATTATTTTTATGTATTTATTTTTTGGGGGGCTGTGGAACAAATAATTTAAGTTTCCATTATTTCTTATGGGAAAATTCAATTTGGTTTACAAGTGTTTTGGAATACGAGCCCAATTCAGGAGCGAATTATGCTCGTGATCCAAGGTTCCACTGTATAACCGATATTGTTAATGCTACGTCACAGTGGCATCCACTAAAGACTTAATGAAGTAAATCCTATCGTCAATTTAGAACATAAATTACTGCAATATTGTCTTACTGTTACAATGTAACAGTTTTTGTTTTACCTGTAGCTTGACCACACTTGTTTCCTGTTGCTTTAAATACTTCAGTCTGTCGTTGTAGGCTCGCCTCACCAGATATCCACGAGTCTGAGCCTGCAGCTGTATAATGAGCGACTCGTTGGCCAACCAGAGCTGTTCTCTGTTATATTCCACTGTCACCCTGCTTACAATCATCTACGTAGAAACATGATTTAAAGGTTGTTAGAAAGTGACATCAAACAGGGAAATGCGTGGAAACTGATATGTTTCTCAGTGCCGATAAACCTACCTGAATATCCTCTTTTGTGAGCTGTGTGCTATCGTGGACAAAGTCATCTGGTTCCACCCATGTCCCTTGTTGGCTTTCCAAATTATAGAAATAGTCATATTTGTCCTTAATTCTGTGCTTCACCCAAAGGCTACCACTGTTCCCTTTGGACAAAGAGAACACATTACTAGCTAGGACATGAAATGCAAGTCATTTGTGTTACACAGAGAACAGAAAACAAGTTTCTATATTAATGGACACAACATCCTCTATGACGTTACCTTGCTGTGTGTGTTGAGACTGCAACTGTTGTAGCTCAGTCTGGTAAAGATCCGCACATTCAGCCAGCACGCCCCTCAGTCCTGCACATGGCCTTTGCAGAGCACTTAGCGTGTCCTCCTCATGTCCTGCTGTTATTGCTCGGTTAATGTCCGCCACTGCCTCAGCCACTGGAACGAGACACGGTATATTAGTGTGCACATACAGGTAGTTAAGGATGTGTGAGAAGACTTTTATCTGAAAAAAACGTTTCTGTAATATTTGCCTTTTTTATAGGTAAACTAATTGCTAGTGGCTCGATGGCACACTTATTTAAAACATTAATAATAATAAACATACTGTGATTTACTGTATATTATCTAATAATTAATGATGTTATACGACGCCACCATACATTTCAGAGCATCCTCCTGGTCTTGATTGGCGGTGTGTATCGCCTCCTGAATCTGATCCAGCCATAGGACTGCAGATTCATCTCCTGATCTCTGCATTACAAAATGTAAATTATTGAGTCAATATGAGCACCAATACACACACACACACACACTTATGCTATTTAAGCAAACATGATCATAAGCAACATAGCTTAGCAGTAACAAAATAAGTTTCAGAAGTTAAGAATATATTGTTGTACAATATCCATTTAAAAACTTAACAGCCATAACTTTGTACACTAACAAAACGTGAAGCTTGTTTTGCCTGACATCTGACAACTTTTAATTAAAAGCAAAAGACTTTACAATAAATAAATGTCACTGAGCCAAAAATAACTGTTTCTGAATTAATTAATTAATTCATTTATTTATTTTAATAAAATGAATTAGAATGACTAGACGGTGGTGTTTTTGCTGTTGTTTACAATATTTGTCTTCTCTAAGTTGTGAGCTACCTAGGGTTTTAACAGCAGTGCTAGCTATGTGGAGCTACTTCCTTGTAGGTTTGGGGAATTTATTAGACAATGTTGTGGAGACTGTTGTAAAATTCAAAAGACAAAAAAAAAACATTTGGATTTATTTTGTACATTCTATAACTACTGGATTTATTATTTTAACACACAAAAGGTCAGCTGTTCTGGAATAGTTCTTGCTAGAATAGTTTTGTCAAGTGCATTTGCAAAACCCATCAAGCACCATGATGACACTGGCTCTCATGAAAACCATCCCGGGAAAGCAAGACCAAAACCGACAGTACCTCTGCTGCAGCGGAGAAGATGATTTAGAGACACCAACCTTAAAAAGCACCATTTAACAAACCTCAGATTTGAGCCGTTATGAAGGCTTTACAGAGCAAAAGTAGCAGATACATATTCCTGAGATTATTGCATATTTTGTATGGCTTCAGCATTGTTTTACAATATAAAAAGATATAAAAATAATGAAAGACCGTGGAATTAGAAGATGCTTCCAAAGTTTTGTTTGGAAGTGTAGTTCCCTGTGAAGTGAAAGTTTTGCCATGTTAAGTATGATTCCAAACCATTGGGAATGAAACTGTGCACTTCAAAGGGAACTAAGAATGGTGTAGGGAACAAGTGAACAATGGTTTATCACTTTAAAGGAAGTGGACATGCAAAATTTCCCACAGTCGTTGCGCCTGGCTGGAGAGTGGGGAAAAAATAGCACACGAATTAGGATTTACATATTTATTATCGTTTTTTATCAAGGATGGCATAATAGGAATAAGGTAATAAACATACTATTTAATTTAATGTAATAAATATATTTAATTAATAGATCCTTAATATTACATAGACTAGTAATCTGTAAAAAAAAAAAAGCAAAATAATTTCTCTGTATATGTTGTAAATTAATAAAATAAATTATTCACAAGTAACACACATTTCAAAAGTATTTGTTTTGTACAGGTATTAGTTTTTCTTTTAATAAATAGTCATATATTTAACTTCAGTAGTGTCAAATTTCAACTCGGATAGATAACCGAGGTGCTTACATTACCAGGCTAATGCACGGAGGAAGTGATGCCTGTGCTAGTGACCTTACAGGGTGGGATGGAGGCATTTTTTTGAGGGAAATTCCCTTGACTGACATTCCCTGCACAGGGAGAAAGCAGCAGACTTAAAAGTTAACTGTGGAATAAAACTACAAGACTGGCTGTAAAATTAATATAATCGCATGTCTTATTTACAGAAAAATGTAGAACTTGATTAGACAAAGGACAGAAGAGACATAGAGTTTTCTATGATGCAGTCATCCCATAGCCACTCATATCAATGATTAGGAGGTGACTGTACTGTATCTGCATGTACGAGCAGCACCTGAGTATGTTTTCTATTTAGTGGATACAAGGAATGCAAGAAATAGCTGAAACATCCTAAAGGACTTATTTCGTAACTTTTAAGCATTGCCAAATATCCAGGGAATAAAACACGTCTAAGCTGTGTAAGCTAAAAACGCTTACCTTAAATAAAAGCATAATAATAGTGTAACTAATAGTAACCAGTATTATTGGTCTCTGTGTCAAATGTTCTTCTTTCTACTGTACCTCTAAAAGGTGAATGACAAATCATGTGACGAGACAGAAGCAGGAACTACAGATGAAGAAACATAATCAACCATAAATGAAATGAAACCTAGTACATCTAAATAAATAAAAAAAATCAATGTAAATATAAATCATAACAACAAAACATGTAGGAGTCATTGTATGATTCTCTAAAAATACAAAATCACACTTTAGAAGCAAACTTTGTTAAAAAACAATAAAAAATTTCATGAGACCAATTATCAGTCCTCTCCACCCATAACGCCACAACAATTTCCTGGCATGTGCAATAGAGACTGAGTAATTCTGCTGCCAGGGTCAGTCAAGTCGAGACAGGAAACCATCCCACACACAACAGATGTAAACGATAAGGAGAGCTTCAGCTTCGGCTAGACGGTCTGTTTTATCCGATGCCTTTGTTGACTTGTTTTCTTTTAGTTAAAGATGTGTTTAACTAATTGTAATCTTTGTGACCACCAGCAGAAAAAGAGCGATAGATGGGAAATTAAGTGACTGCCAGGAATTACAAATATGTGGGGACTGCTTTTCATACTCTTGTATGCTTTCATGCTGGTGGACTCGAGCCATGCTCAAGACAGCGGTAAGTAAATTTTTAAATAACATATATGGAGTAAAAACCTCAGGTCTAAATATTCATTAAAATCTTAAAATATCTGTAAATGCAATTGCTTGCCATTGTAAAAAACTTTTTTTTCAATAATTTCAACAGAAAACTGTACCAAAGTACCAATGAGAGGCGCTGGTCCAAAAACGTTTAATGGGAGAATAGCTAAAAGCACAAATGAAGAGAATTTAACCCAGTATCTACAAGAGCTTAACATCTCCGACAACCATGTGAAATACACATCTGGATTCACCAGCACCAGGATCATTCCAGTAGCTTATGTGATCGTTATTATTATAGGAATTCCTTCAAACATCCTGTTACTGGCATTTCTCAGTCAGAAGACTAGAAGTTCGTCCAGCTCAATACTCTACCTGAGCCTAGCAGCTTCAGACCTTCTCCTCTTGCTCTCTCTCTCATTTAAAGTCCACTACCATCTGAACGGCAACGACTGGGTGTTTGGAGAACTTGCCTGTAAACTTGTCACAGCCTGCTTTTATGGCAACATGTACTGCTGTATACACATCCACATGTGTATTGGCATGCTGCGGTATTTAGCTGTGGTACATCCCTTCCTGTACAGAGGACTCTCCAAGAGATCTTGCACAGCCTGGGCAAGCCTGACCGTGTGGATTGTTTTTGCTTTGGCCATGGCTCCCGAATTCCTCACTCATCAAAGCTATTACCTCACCAAGGCTAACATCGTCACATGTCATGATATCCTGCCTTATGATGAGAAACTGTATGAACTCCTGATTGTTTATAGATTATGTCTCATTGTTCTAGGCTTCGTATTTCCTTTCGCAGTCATCATATTTGCCTATGGATCCATTGTATATCAGCTACACCGGTCAAGCTGTGATTTTACAAACTACATCAAGGCAAGCACACTTGTATTTGTGATCTTCTTAGTTAGTTTCACTCCAAGCAGTATAATCCATTTTATACATTATGTCAGACTGTATACAAGTAAGCAAGATGACTTCTATAACTACTTCAGTGTATTTGTTTGTCTCTGCTGCTTTCACAGCTGCCTGGACCCCTTCCTCTCTTACTTTATAACAAAGACTTCAAACTCCAGAGCTAATTTTATCTCCCTAGCCGGGACGTCCCTAAGGAGTTCAGTGATTATCTAAACATCTGGGGGTGGTCTAGATCCAAAACAGCTGAACAATAGTTATAGGATGTTTGTTTGTTTTTTTAACTCAAAGACATTTCAACAAATACACATCGCATGCCTACACCAAGTACTGTAAAATCGAAATACGTTTAAGTCGACCTTATTTATCTTTGTTACTTAATGTTCTAATCATTGCTCATTGCCAAGAAATGTTTACTTCACATTTTAAACCTTATAAACATCATATATTTTGCCAAATTGTACATCTATGCTACAGTAGAAATTCAATACAGGGTTCTTTCTGTAATCTACGCTTCTAGAGCAGAAAGTATGATTCAAGAAAAAAAAAATCTTGTGCGTATCAGTTGGTTCGCTGTGGCGTCCCTTAAGTGGGAGCAGCTGACAACAACTTTTAAAAAACGAGTCCATTTTATATCTATATAAATAAAAGAAAGATATTTGTCTGTACATTGGTCAGAGCTCGCTCTTTCAAATTATATCTTTGTTTCATACATTGGAGGACCAGAAATCAGTCTCCGAAAAATTTCTGTCTGTATGGACAGAATTTATTGAGACATTTGCAGTACCTAGATATCTGTCTGAAGTTTAACCTGCACCATAAGTAACATAAAAATTTCGAATAAAAGTGATGTTATAAACAATTATGTGCCAGATTTAATAATCTACTTTAAAATAAGCTACTTGCTCAATGTAAACACACCTGCAACAAAAGAGTTTTAACACGATGGAATCGTTTTAAGACAAAACTAAATTTTTATCCGATCTACTTTTTCGATTAGTGAACAGGGAGTGTATTTGGCTGACAACAAAAGAAGTACAATTTAGTGTGAACAAGGCATAGACATAAACTTTTCTATATCCTCTATTTTCTATTGATTGTAACAAGATGAAATGACAGTCGACTCAAAATCTTGCCGTGAACTAGGTAAATATTTCCACAATTTACTAATATTTAGCCACCAATCCAGTGGAAACCAGTATCATATAACAATGTCACACCAAAGAAAAAAAAATTGGAAATTGCAGTTAAAAAAAAAAATTGGGTGTTTATTATTATTATTATTATTATTATTATTATTTCATAATTTAATTTTAAATAATAGTACCACTGATAAAACGAAAGCTGATCAGCCTATTTTTAGCTTTAACCTTTAAACTATTTCTACAAACTCTTTTCCCGTCAATGACAGATACATCAGCTAGCAGGATACATTTTCATTTTGGCACTGACAGAGAGAAACTGGACACAAATAAACTGCTGACTCTTCCTTTGCTATTTCATTTTCCTAAAATATGTTGTTGTTTTAAATATTTTTTTCCAGTATTAATCATGAGTCATATACTGTATGGGGTTTCCATATTATTTTTTCCAGTGCTCATGTAACATGTTACTGTATTTCATTGTGGGCTACATCTTCATAAAAAAAATCGCCCACCTACATGTAATAGTTCTATTAACCCCTTCTTAATCTAAACTTTTTTTACTTTAAAAATCTTGCAAGGATATTGTACATATTCACGTACACATTCTGGGAAATAAAAACATCAAAGCTTTCGCTTCTAACAATGCATGACACAATATATCATCAGAGATATAAAACAATTTATAAATCAGGTTGCAAATTCTTTCTTTAGCAACACCACGCAAATAGTGAGATATCAGTACCTTGCAGAGAAGGTCTTTGGTGTGCAGCAGCAGATCATGGTAGTGTTTGGCTGTGGCTGGATTAACTCCCTGTAGTTTGGCTGTGGGGAGAGTAAGAGCAGCAAACGTCTTCTCTGCATCTCCAGAATTCAAAGCCTCATTGATTTCAGCAATGGCGATGACTCCTGCAGACACAGACACCGTATTAACGATTCTGAACAGGGAAACGATTCTTAACGAGTGCTGTTTACGTTTACAGTGAATCTAAAACACTTATGTCCTACTGTATGTACTGTTAAAGATTTTTTTTAAATAAAGATGTGACATATATTGATTGTGTAGTTAAATAAATGTGGTCATTTACATGGTTTCTATCGTCACAACAGTGTCTTTTTCAATATCTGAAAGCTGAATGTAAAACAGTACTTCCTTACTTTCATTCTCCTCAAGCACCTGAAGGTTAACAGTGTCAATGCACTTCTGAACATCGTTCCAGGTAAGAAACTCCTGGCCCTGAGCGAGAGAATCTGCTCTAAGTTTTATCAGCAGGTCTGCATACCTGTAACATAAAACATGGATTAATATCAGTTTTTAAGTTCTGTGAGGGCTGTCCCGAAAGTAATACAAAAGTGGGCATAACATTTTTTCTTATTAAATGACATAGGTCATTCAAATTGCACATATTGGCAGAGTAACTCCTCCTCTGTACAAAGGTACTTCTCAACATCACTAGTCTCCATCATAAGAAATGCATTTGCGCCTGTAAAAAAGTTATGGCCAACAACATGTGCAATTTGAGCCACCTGTGTAAGTTAATAAAAGTTAACAGTTTTGCATTTCCAAATATTATTAATTTAAAAAAAAACTTATCTATTAAGGGAATATTACGAGTACACTATAGACGTAATTGCCAAGCACCATTTTCATTATTACCTCTGCATATTATCATGGTCAATGTTACTGAAACCAAGTGGAGAGTCAGAAAGTTGCTCGCTGACAGCCACAGCATCCTTAGTGTCCAGCAACTCGTTCAAGACAGCTACCGCTGACAGCATCTCGACAGCAACACACAGCTCCTCGTGGCTTAGACCAGCCTTATTCTGGAACACAAACCATTCCAGTGACAAAAGCAAGTAAATATTACAGTATAAAAGAAATCATAAGTTGTTCTGTAAATCAAGTAAATCTTTACTCAAAGACATAATAAATGGTAGTCAGTGATAATTGTATTATGGTGTCTTTTTTTATATATTTAATAAATAATAATTGTTATTATGAGTTTTATTGCTGAGGTCACTGATATTAATCATTCACTTTACTTACTCGTGATAATATTTCCTCCCTATAGGGAGCAAATAGGGAGGAAATAGGAAGGAAATATTGTTTCCTCCCTATATATACAGTACTACCACTCAAAAGTCTGAGATCACTTAGAAATGTTATTGTTTTTCAAGGAAACATACACGAAATTAGTCTGAATAGAGTCTAGAGTTAGAAATAATGATTTTGATGGAAGTAATGAATGTGTTCTTCAAACTTTGCCTTCATCAAAAAATAAATAAATAATAAAACAGATTTTGCAGCAATTCCAGCCAGGCAGACCATACAGTATCTTCAAGATCAAGATAACCTGTTGAAATTTCACTCCATGCTTCCTGGACCATCTCCCATAAGATGGACTGGCTTGATGGAGTCTTCCTCCGTAACCTACGGTCAAGCTTCTCCCATAACAGCTCGATAGAGTTCAGATCCGGAGATTGTGCTGGCCACTTCATTACAGTCGGAATTCTGAATAACTTTAATTGTTTGTGAATTGGATGAAAATGTGTTTTTCTTTGGAAAAACAAAGAAATTTGCAAGTGATCCCAAACTATTGAGCAGTAATTTATTTATTTATATATATATATATATACACAGTATAACTACTGCTATATATACCACTATATATATAAAACTTGTATTATCAGTATACAGTATTTTAACATGTCAGGGCTCTAAATCTGTGATGGACTGGTGTACCATGTAAGGAGAGCTCTCCTGACTTCTGTCCTAATCAGAATCATGATAAATAAATAATTAAACATTATTACTATTTTATATTCTACTCGATTAAATATTGTGTTTGTGTGCTTGCTGATGCTACGACAGACAACTGGTTCAAATCAGGTGCTAGACAAGTGACAACACCATGACATGGATCCACACCGTAATGGAAATTAAGCTAGTGGTTAGAGTACAATTTTATATTTTACTAAGCAATTGATTACATCCTTATATGAAAAGCGATATCATTCTCATCTTCGGTTTAAGCATTGAAACATGCAATAGCTGACCTTTGAGCTGTTCTGTAAGCTGAAGAGTTCAGACTGGTACAAGTTGGCTGCAGTGGGGTAAACCAGGGGCAGCTGGGCTTCTGAGTTCATCAGCTCCTCCACTGTGTTCTCAGCAATACCCTGACGAATGGCAGCGTTGATGGCAGCAACAGACTCCTGCTCTGTAACCATCAAAACAATCACATACATCAAGGCAAGCTTGTACATTTACATTATTACTACTTTAACTGACAAGTGTTAAAACACCACGATATTATCTGTCAGTACTACAGTACTCCCTGGTGGGTTTTGCCATGTTTCTGTGTTATGCCTCACTGCCACACACTCAACTCTTCTGAAAACACACCTCTATTTATTAACCATTTCTGGTCATGAAACTGAAAAAGTAATTAGCATGCCATTTCTGCATGAGTAATCTTTACTGCTGAGGATTTCTAACAAATAAAATGTCTGTTTCCAGAACATTCCATAAGGTAAAGTTTAAGGTCATGCATACTTCGTCTCTCTGCTTCCGCAAAGTCATTGCAGGTGCTCACGGTCCTCTGGATCTCATCTCTCTCCAGATGAGCAACAGCACCTATATTCTGCAGAGAAAGAGCTGTAAGCAACATGTACTTAGGAGACACAAGTTACTTCAATTGCAATGTTTTTATTCAACAGCAAAAAAGATACAAGGGGCATATGAGCTTTGATAAAATGCGATAATTGTAAATGAACAAAGCTTGATCAAACTTTTTATACATGAATTACAAACAAAATCAGATCTTATTTATTCTGATCCTATCTGCTGCCTCAGATACTCTAAGCTTTGTTTGTATTACTGCAACATTTTCTAATTAGCAAACACACAAAACAAACTGAAATTATATCAACGAATGCTAGAAGAAGCCAGAAGTGGTCAGATTAAATCCCAAATTAGTCCCAAAGTCTACTGAAAAACTTGTTAGCTAATGGGAGAGTCGTTACTTTAATATGTTTGTTATAGCCATTCCCACCTTAGCTTTGAGATCTCTGTATGAAGTAAAGTGTTCCAGGTAATGCTGAGAATTAGCTTCTAAGATACTGAGAATGCCCAGTGCAGGTAGCCTGAGGGCAGCCAGGAGAGCCTCTTTATCCTGGTTGTCAATGGCCTGATTCAGCTTCTGCGCAGCTACAAACACTGAGGATATATATTTTCAGTTCAAGAGCTGAGCAAAGTTTGTGCAAAATGCCTTTACAGTGGAAATTTAAACTGAATTGGTTTGAATTGCAAAGTAGTTTTGTTAAGACAATTTGTACACTCACTGTTGACCAAGTCCACATTTTGTTGGATCTCCTGCTGGGTCAGTAACTCCTCATAAACATCCCTCTCTTCAGTGGCAATGGAAGAACGCTGGACAAACACAAATTAATTTAGTAGGGCATCAATCGTAATTGAGATGCAAGTCATTTGACAAGTGATTCATGCTTTAGTTACCTTTATTTAAGAATATCAAAGCATTAATGAGTCTTGGCATGTAAGGTTACATGCTCTATAAATTCACAAATTTAACCCTAAGTTCTGACCTGGTAATACAGCATTAAAATAACTTTTGCGGGAGTTGTATTATTTTTATTTCTACATTCTGTTGATGTTGCAGATAATGAATGCTTGACTTTATGGGAGGCACTAAGGGAGGAGAGGTTTTTGCTTACCTCGCTTTTTGCATTTTACAACACAGACACAAGCGCTTTTATCGTTCAACGCATATTCTAAAAAAAAAATTTTTCTAACTTTGATCGTTGTGTCTAGGATTGTGGGCGCTTTTGCTTATATTTAAGATGACGTGATAGAATTTGAGGAGATACCGCTCTCTAAGGCAGAAATGAGACATTAAAAAATAACTACAAAACACTACTACTGTATATTAAGTAATTCACAAAAAGCAACAATTTCACCTCAACTGAAAGTACTGTATTTACTATGTGATCTGTTCTGTGGTTACTAAGATGTAAACACCCACCAATGCCAATATGTAAAGTGGAACACTCGAAAGTGTTTTCTTCAAATGTTTTCAACATTTTCTTCTCACAGTAATACTGAGTTCCGTTCTGGGAGCACATTTGTAAAAACAGATTAGTTCTGTTCTGAAGTCCGACAAATTGAGTCTTATACGCCTTTGACACAAATATACAATGTGAAGTGTACCAATCCACTTGACTACATCTGTCACCTTTCCCCACACTGCCATCATGTGGGCAAAAATCATAACTGCACCTAAGGAAATGGATCTCACACATAAGCCCTATTCGGACGGGACTAGTTTTCCAAACGACGTTTCTCACACATTTTTTTCAGACGACGTCTGTCATTTCATGTATGCATTTGGACGGGACTAACATCTCCGTGTTTATTACGGAGGTAGGAGTGTCTGTGTTCTATATGTGGGCGTTGCACAAGACCACATGTCCAGGATGCGTGGATTCTACATCCATTATTGGTGCGCAAACTTGAATACCGGCGCGCTAGAGATAGTACGGTAGCTCACGTTGACCAAGACACAAAAGAAAACGCAATCACAGACATTCGCATTCGGACGGGATTAGATTTCTCAGAGGACCGTAGAAAAACAGTAGGTAATTTGCTCTGGAATTTTTACAGAGGCCGTGTGAGAGAAAGACAGACATGGCAGATTCGGACGGGATTAAAATCACAAAGTATGTCTTTGAAACAGAAATTTCTCTGTAAAACTAGTCCCGTCCGAATAGGGCTATAGTGTTGTCTCTGCGTCTTTAAATCGCGAGGGAATCCCAGACGACTGTATTGGACTGTGAACTCTTTTGTGAACTGTTTTGCTGAGGATTTTCCGAAATTAGGATTATTGAGAATCGGGACAGCTTTACAGGACAGCCATTTATGCAGTATGTTCTGTTCTTATCTGCCGAAATTCGTAACTCGTATTTTCGTAAGTCGGGGACTATCTGTAATAAAGAGCTGTGACTATGTCCTGTGACACAATGACAATGTATTTGTGACTGTGATGTTTTACCACTGTACTGTTTAAACTTATTTTAAAAATGTGCCAATGTCTTACTCGTCCTGAGGCAAGTTTCTCTTTTCTCCTCTTGGACTGGCTCAATGTATCTTGGTAGTCTTGAGCTAGTTCTTCATTGGTGTTCCTCAGCATTGCATTTGGATTATGCAAGGCTGACATGGTGCCTTCAGCCTGACCTTTATCTATGGCCTCATTAATGGCAATAACAGCAGCATGCACTGCAGGTAGAAGACAGGACAACAGGACCCGGGTTAATTTGGAGAAACAATAAAGAATAATGCATTTTATTTATACATAGTCGATTTCAGATCAAACCAAGATAAAAGCAGAGAATAACCATATTTATGGTTTCAAGTTGGTAAAGCATTCTCAGTGGAACAATTTTTCCAATAGAATTTATTTTTTAGATCACTTATTTATGTTAGCTAATTAATGTTTACGTTACACTACCATGCAGATATGTATTCAATATAATACAATATAATACACTTCATGTTTGTTTGTTTTGTGTTGAGTATTGTTTTTGTAACAATACTCAATACAACAATAAATCAGTAGATGATTTCTCAACCAAAAAAAATCCTTAACATTTTCAACAGTATACAGTGTATTTAAAGAAAAAAATACTAACACAAATTTGGGGACAATCTGATCAACAAATGTAATTAAATAGTAATTAATCATTCTTTAATTTGGTACAATATCTTAATATAGTCACAGTATATCATTTATCCCTCATATGAGTGTGTTTACTCACAGGCAGCTTCATCCACTGAGAGCTCATTTGCTAAGATTCCACCGATCTTGCTGAAGGCTGGCATTTGGATACCATACTTCTCCAACTCTTTCCTCATGTTACTGATCTCCTCATCTGGGTACAAGAAATTCACTTGTTAAAGTTTTTTAAATCCTTTAACGCTATATCAGCGATGGTAATACTTTATTAAATCAGCCTTGTATTGAAAACGTATCGAGGGTGTAGTAGTCAGGTGTCAAGAAATTGCATCCTCTTTAAAAATGTCTTCCCCTTTTCATCAGCATGAATGCACTTACTGCTGACCATTATTATATGAGGAAAACCTACTAAGTCATTAAGCAATAAAACAATGAGTGGTATAACTCATTGTATCTGTGATAAATATAATATCATTATTAAGCCAAGCACAGCTACAGTAGTAATTATAAGCTTAGCAGTTAATGACCTTCGATGCTTTTGTGTTTTTTTGTCATGCATATGAAGAATGCATGACACCTGACTGCTTATGACTGTCTAAGGACAATGTGATTGAGGCAAAAAAAAACGAATTTAAGAAAAAGATGGGTAAAAAAATTTCTGTAATAAAGGAGTCACATAAAGAGTGAGAGGATGTTGTATTATTTTTCTGTTCGACCTGTAATGAGCATGTGTGTGTGTGTTTACAAGAATTTTTGACTATGATCTGTTGTGTATACCTGTGAAGTCCACTTTCCCCAGCAAATCTTGGATTTGTGGTGCAATGCCCAATTTATGGAGATATAAACTGTAAGAAAAAAAGACGCTTATTAACATTGAAAGTTAAATCGCAATGTGATGTAGAAAACTCAACAATGCCAGATATACAGTACTGTGCAAAAGTCTTAGGTTTCTATTATTCGCTGTACCAATTTTGTTATATATGTTTATCATGTACAAATTCATTCAGTATTTCTGTATATAATTTAGAAATTAATAAATAAATAACATTACAGAAGAATATATGCATGGCTGTAAAGGAAAAAAATATAGTACAAGACAGATCAGTTTTCAGATGGAAACTAAAAACCTAATGTACGCTCCTGGGATTTGCATAAAAATAGAAAGGAGCGAGTGTGACAAAGTTACCCGACAAACTCATATTCTCCAAAAAGCTCAGTAAAACCTAACAACTATTTATAGTACTGTGGAATAAGGAATAATTTAGCACTGACTGGACACAGCACATGAATGCAATGGCATAATTCCTAACACAAGAGGTCACTATACAATAAGCTCAGGTTTCGTTCATGCCGCACACATACACTGGAAGGACTCCTGCTGTCTCCCTGTTACAGGTGCCTGGAAACTCTATTAAACTTTCATCTACCTGCTGATAAAGGACAAGTAGGCCATGAATCATTAAAGCATTTAGTGTACTGTGTGCCTCGGTATGTGTGCAAGATAAGCTTGCATGTTTCCTGTACCTTTGACCTCTGAAGACAATAGACACAGAAAAGATTTCTTTCTTTGCTTTATTCAACAGGAGGGGCAAAGGGTGAAATGTTTAACCCCTGGCACAAGAGAAACGGCTTAAAATGACTAACCAAGACTGGGAGGCTCACACTAATTAAATTGTTTACAGCCTTAGCACTAACTTGGAGAGGGGAGGGGAGCTGCATTTTCCACATGCATCGCTACATATTTTTAATTTATTTTTTCAGGCATCAATGGCTGTAGAAACCAATAAAAAAATAAAATAAAATAAAAACAATGCAGTGTACAGTTAAGAACAGGCTAAACACAATGCGGAGAATTTTGGTTATTTGATGCCTGTGGCTATTTCCTCTCCTTAGGAGGGGGGTTGGGGGGTTTTCCCCGGATCCATGTGCTCTCAAGTCCAGCTGAGAAGCTGAGTTGACTATTGGCTCAGGAAGGAAGTGCTTCTGTGAGGAAGAGGAAGGAAGCCAGATAGGCTCAGATGAGGAGAAGGAGAGGGACACAAGGGAGGGAAAGAAAGTATAAGAGCGAGAAAACAATTACTACAGCCGGTCAGGCCTTCCTGTCGTCAGTCATTAAAACACAGCAATGTGTATCTGCTAATCACCCTCGTGTGTCTGTTTAGCAGAGGACGCTGCTCGAGATTAACTTGCATTGTTACTGAATGTCCCGCCTGTTGGATCACTCAGACAATGGATTATTAAATAAATATTTAAATAATGCATGTACAGAATTGAGTCGCTTAATAAAAATGTATTTAACAAATTACAGATTTTGCACAGGACATTACACAAGAACATGATAAAATGAACTGAAGCTGAGATGCGACGTGCGGGGGAGCTGTTGACTTTGGATACTACAGTATGTATGTAGCGTGTAACAGAAAGGAAACAGAAACCATCTCTTTACACAGGTTTCCTGTTAGGCTCGGCGACTGATATAACAGCGTGTGTCGTCATATCAACAAAAAAAAACATGAACTGTTGAGCACTTCGTGGAACATGCTGTCTTAAATACACTTCTTAATCAGAGCTATTGCTTCTAAATGAAAATTTTCGTAGAGGATAATACGCATTGTGACGCTCACACAAAAAAATTAAAAACATGTAAATACTATGCATAAATATAACTTAGGGAAAGACATCTTGCAAACATGAGGATGGAGTTCATCACGCCACAGAAACCGTAAAGGCCACCTGGTAACAAAAAAAAGTCTGCTGTTAAGTTAAAATGGCGGGAATCGACAGGAAACCATGACAGGAAATGACTAAAAGCAGGCAGGAAGTAAAACGATGGGGCTCTGGAGATGATGCACCGCAGGACACTTGTCACTGAAACCATCAAGGACGTGAGATTGGTATATCGGGTGAGGTTGCCATGGCAAGCGCTTAAGCAATACAAAACACATGAGCAAGCGTTTGCAGGTTGATATCTTACTGCTATATATATATATATATATATATATATATATATATATAATATTCTGCAGCACAGGTTTATGTCATCGCTCAAGTAGCGTATGATGTCTTAAAGTTTTAATCACTTCTGCAGAGAGAATGAGGTAAGAAAAAAAATCCTTGCCAGTACCTGAGTGCATGAACACAGTAGGTCACTTTGGGCATGTTTTTACGATCATACACGTCAGTTGTCTCGGGATAGAATATCTGAAAGCAGAAGAAGTCTTCATGGGCTTTTTCATAAATCAAAGACATTTACTTCATATGTTCATATTTAATCTGCCAGCTGTGGATAGATATAAACCACATAGGTAAAAATACAGAATGAGATCAGAAGAGTAAATGTCATTAATTCAAGCGATTTAAGCAAAACTGTGGCGTAACCACACATTGAACACGTGCAAAACCGCCGTCAAGACTACACTGCAGCTAGGGCTATGCTATTTTTTTTAGGAAGAGGTGGAATTTACTTTAATTTTACCTAAAGGAAGAAAAAAGAAAAAAAAACACTGTCTATTAGTAATACAAAAGAAATTATACTGTAGCAGGTTTTTCATATTAAAACCTGTTGAGGGCTCATGAGCTGGATGAGTTTTGCACACTACACTGGTTTTCACTTTGCAGCTCGCTGCAGTTTTCCCCACCCTTGAGGGAAAGCTTCTGCCAGGTACTGCAAACTCAAACGATCTCTGCGACTATGCAACAAGTACAGAAGTGAATAAGCTAATTAGGATTTCCAAACATGACCATTGCCTGTATACAAAAGAGATACAGGTTATCTATTTAAAGGCCATAAAAAAACAAGGATTACAGTATAATAATGTGATGTAGAATGAGAGTTTTGTTTTAGTCATTAATCGTGCATACTGTAGGTTTGACACCAGCGCTTATCTGGTTTAGACACCGTGTTAAAGTGCAATAATGTCCATTTCAGGACAAATATATAAATGTGTTAAGACTTCACTGTATAAAAGCAGTGTGTCTGGGTGAGTGAGTGAGTATGTGTGTGTGTGTGTGTGTGTGTGTGTGTGTGTGTGTGTGTGTGTGTGTGTGTGTGTGTGTGTGTGTGTGTGTGGATGTACTTCAATGAAAGCCTCACCTTTGGAAAACCAATGGACTCCATAGCTCTGAGCCACTGAACTGTGTTGTCTGTGTGTCTGAAGTGTAGCCCAGTGTGCTGAGAAACACAAGAAAAAAAGAAAACATTTGACAGAATAATACACACTTAGTCCAGTTTATAAATATGCAAAACATAATGTGTTTATCTATTTCTTCTGAGCATTCAGGCTAAAGAAATCAAATGAGCATGTTAAATACAAATCAGTGATTTATCTCCACTCATGAGAATACTGAAGAAGCGAGAAGTCTCTGATGCATAAAGGACACCGAGCTTCCTGTAAATGCCGTGAGACTGAGATATCTGTGTATAGAACTGCTCAAAGTCTTTAAGCTTGGTGAAAGATACATTCACTAACTAACACAACTCCAATTGAAACTGCATACCTTAAATCTTCATTTCATTTGCAATTAAATTTTTTTAACAGTGGTAATTGGTACAAAGCAACTCAATTGTTACAAAAAAAAAAAAGGAAATATGTTCGAAAAGTGTAAGGAAATGCAGTTAAACCTTGGATTGTGAGCATAATTCGTTCCGGAAGCGTGATTATAATCCAAGTGACTTGTACATCAAAGCGAAATTCCCCATAAGAATTAACGGAAATTACCCACAATCCCGCAGCGTGAGAGATAGAGAGAGAAGAACCATTGGCTCAGGTGTGATCATGTAACGCTCGGCTGACCAAGCATATATGTACTATAGTACTTGTATTTCAAGACCGCGCTCGATTATCAAGTTATCATTTTAAAAAAAATTCTTGCTTGTCTTGCAAAGCACTTGCCGACTGAGTTATTTACAATCCAAGGTTTTACTGTATGTGGAATTTTATAATTCTCAGTTTTTCCCTGATTAATTCACCTTGTAACGGCTCTGGTCTCTGTCGTAGATCTTCTTGTCAGAGACCAACTTGGGGGCGAAGAATTTTGCCAGTTTGCAGAGGTAGACGCCGTTCCTCAAGCCTTCCTCGAGCTCAGTGGTGGAAGGAAGTTCCTCCTCCAGACAGGCCTCTATCCACCTAAGAAAGAAAAAAAAATCTTTAGATGACCTCAGAGAATGTGGCTAAATCAAAAACCTCAAACCAAACTCCAAAAAGCAGACCTTCGTCATCTTCTTAGAAATGCGGATGACATGTGACTGAAGAATCGTTTTGTAAGCAGTCTAAAATCATAAAAATGCACAGTACATTTTTTTTGGTAGAAGCATTAGAAATTGTCTCCTAGGCTTTTAGTCCAAATTAAACTTTAACCCCGCAGGAGCCATCGCCTTGTCCAGACTTACAGTACAAGTGAGCTCTACATATAAAATATTCATAGTCAACTAATATTAAGTTTTAGATGGTGTTGGTATGATGCCAAAATTTATATCTAACTCCATCACTAACAATTAGATGTAAAAAATTATCCCGGACTGCATCAGTGGTCAAAGTTTATTTAAAAGAGAGATCTAAAAAACACCTGCTCAATATTCCCCTCAATACACACGCACAATAGCATTTCAGTTCCGTAGTGCGGCCTGTTTTTGAGATAATGTCTCGCTTCCTTACACCAACTGTATTGCAAGATCCACCGCTGCAACCTTGTACAGTAAACAAATGAAACCTTGGACTGTCCCTGAGCTCAGGCTGTGCAGACATACCCAATAGTAGACCATCAAGTAAACATTGACTTTTGTAATGAAAAAAAAGGAAAACAAAAAAAAAAAGCTGCAGTGGTAGACTATGATCATCTGACTAGTAGTGGTCAGCATGGAGTGGCTTTTCATTTCTCAGTTCAAATCAGGGTGATTACATTTCCTTCCTGATATACTAGTTTAGCAATGAAGAGAGGCGCAAAACAAACACCCATGCACTGCTGGTGTAATACAGTACAACTATCTCCATCGCGATCTGTTCTCTGCTCCATACATTTGCATCTGTATCCACATTCGGATTTAAACCTGAGGTGGGTGTGGCCGAAACAGGGAAGGCTTTTCTGTTCCTTATTACGGCACGATTGCTTAGTGGTTAGCTCAGTGGTTCAATTCCCGCCTCGTGTCACTGTGCATGGGGTTTTCATGTTCTCCTCGTGCTTGGTGGGTTTCCTCCGGGTACTCCGGTTTCCTCCCACAGTCCAAAGACATGCAGATTAGGCTAATTAGTGTTCCCAAATTGCCCGTAGTGTGTGAATGAGTGTGTGCCCTGCGATGGATTGGCACCCTGTCCAGGGTGTACCCCGTTTTATGCCCTAAGTTTCCTGGGATAGGCGCCAGGCCCCCCTGTATACAGGATTAAGCATAGTATAGACAATGAGTGAGTGAGTGAGTTACATTTCCTTAAAAATGTCTTAGAAGTAATCTGAAACAACACACAATGTTAGAACGAGGACCCTGCTACCAGAAAAAAAAAAATCCCAGTATGGTATACAGTACAACGAGAGGTAGCAAGGTACAAAGTACAACTAAGTATTTTTTCTGTATCTGCATTTTAATATTATGCCTACAGTAGGCTTTTACTTCTGCACACTTAATTTTTTTCATTTGGAAGATACTTACATATTTTTTTTTAAATCTCATTATACATCTAAGCAGTTGCGATTTAAGGGCCTTGCTCAAGGGCCCAACAGTGGCAGCTTGGTTGGTGGTGCTCAAGTTCAAACCTGGAATCTTTCGATCAGTAGTCCAACACCTTAACCTTAACTGAGATAACCCAGGATTTTTACTCACTTCATTTCAAACAGAGACTTGTTACTTTTCAGCTGACAATCACACAAAAGTGCATTGATTTTCTAATCTAAACTTAAGCGTTTACGCTGTCACTCACACCATATCATGACTGAGCTACAACCCAAAAGGACAGTAGAAAAACAATTCCACCAGTTCAAGTTTACAGAAATAACTGGAAGGTCATTATGAAAGCACAGATTGGTTAACACATCAAAGTGATTGACAGGTAACTGGGCAGAGGGAAAGCCCACTTGGTCTCTGGGCTGCGGATCCATTTTCAAGCATCTCGTTTTTCTAAGGTAAGATTAGAAGAGATCTAGCCAAATAGCTAACATGCTATACAAAAGATTTGTGAACTCGTGAACTTTGTGAACTTTTTTTTTTAAACAAATTTATATTTTTAATAAAGTTTTAGCGCGTCCATTAACCTTATTGTATTCCGTATGTTGCAGTATACCCATGTTTACCTGTGTAGACTATGTGCATTATGCAGGGTAGCAATGGTAGCAAGCTAGTTAGCTAAGCTAACAAAGTAATGAAAGATGATAACAATGCTACCCTCCGTTCATTTATTATCAAATCTTGTCATTGTTACTCTCTACTACACTCATAACACATTTATTGTAACCAAGATCATCAACTTCAATTATGGCTAAAATACTTTGAATTACTGATAAACAGTATTTTAGTCAGATAGATATCCAGAAAAATCTCGTTTTTCTTTGTGGAGAACTTTTGTACGTAAAGTACATTTACTTAGTATTTCTACTTGACAAGAAAAAAGTGTTTTTTCTACTGGTAGTGGAGTACATTTTTAGGCAAGGACTTGTATTTTCACTTGAGTATTGAATTTGTGTGTCCTTCGGTCACCTCTGTATATCACACAGATCGCTGACTCCTGAAAATGCTGGTTAAATGATGCAGGCTGGTGCAATTTCCTTTGTATGTGGCAATCACTGGTCCATGACCCACTGAACATGTGACCCCTGACCCACTAAAACAAGGCCTCATTGTCATGGCACCTACACTGGTACAGTTTGTGCCATGTCTGTGTAGGGGTAATGGCAATGTCCCAGGTGCTGGCAAGCTGTCTTACAAGTCTTACAGTGTCCTTGTATTTCAGGAGACCATTCCTGGGGCATTATCTTTAGGTCTATTATCTTTGAGGATAATACTGAGGAAAACTCCATGCTCTATTAACCTGAATGGAAAAAAAAACTACTCGAATGTGAAATTTGCTCGGTATCCCTTATACAGTACAGTATAAACCTTTTAAACACAGAGCTTAGTTGCATATGAGCAGATTTAGGAGCATTAACTACTGAAATGCTGTTTGCAGAACTTGTGGTAATGATTTGTGAGAATGTTTAAAGGTCTGCATTAAAATGCGATTATAGGTAATAGACTAAATCTCAAATGATTTAACACTGATCATGCGCACACTGATCATGTACACTTGTGTTTTTATTATCCGTTACATCTTACTAGGCGTAGTATATACTGTCTTATGCAAAAGTTTTGGCACCCCTAAATAAATAACAGATTTTGCTGATTTTTTTATTTGGAAAGATGTTAACACAGTCTCTCTTGGAAATGGAAAAAATGCACAATATTTTCAGCGTTGATAGTTACTTTTAATGTCATAAATTGAACAAAGATAAAAAAAACAACAAAAAAAAACATTATTGTGGCACCCTGCAAAAGTTTGGGCACCCTACATAATCAGTACTTAGTAACACCTCTTCTGGCAGATATGACAGCTTGCAAACGCTTTTTATAGCCAGCTAAAAGTCCTTCAATTCTTGTACTTGGGATTTTCTCCCGTTCTTCCTTCCAAAAGGCTTCTAGTTCTCTAATATTCTTTGGTCATCCTGCATGCACAGCTCTTTTAGGATCTACCCACAAAGATGTTTAAATCAGGGGACTGTGATGGCCGTTCCAAAACCTTCAGCTTGCGTCTCTTGAGGTTTTCCATAGTGGATTTCGAGGTATGTTTAGAATCATTGTCCTGTTGTAGAAGCCTCAGCTTTTTTACAGATGGTGTGATGTTTGCTTCCAGAATTTGCTGGTATTTAGTGGAATCCATTCTTCCCTCCACCGGTGCAATGTTTCCTGTGCCACTGGCTGCAACACAACCCCAAAGCATGAAAGATCCACCCCCATGCTTAATAGTTGGCAAGGTGTTCTTTTCATTAAATGCTGCTCCTTTTTTCTCCAAACATGGCTTTGCTGATTGTGGCCAAAGAGGTCTATTTTAACTTCATCAGTCCACAGCACTTGTTTCCAAAACGCATCAGGCTTCTGTAGATGTTCTGTTGTATACTTCTGACATTGGATTTTATGATGGGGATGCAGGTAAGGTTTTCTGCTGACTCTTCCATGAAGGTCTTGTGGAACAGTGCACCACCAACTCCTGAGTCTGCTAAATCTTCCTGCAGGTTTTTGTAGTCAAATGGGGGTTTTGATGTGTCTTTCTGACCAGCATACAAGCAGTTTTTGTTGAGAGTATTCTTGTTCTTCCAGGTCTCATCTTGGCCTCCACAGTTCCCCTGAACTGCCATCTCTTACTGTAATGACATTTCTCACTGTGGAAACTGCAAGCTGACAACGCTTTGCTATCTTCTTGTAGTCTTCTCCTGCATTGTGGGCATCAATAATGTTCATTTTAAGAGTCTTGCACACCTGCTTAGAGTAATCGCAAGTGTGTGCACAAGGCTTGAAGAGTCATTTGTAAAGCTTTGGAATTGGCATTTACTAATGACCGCTGTTGCCATCCATCCGATCTAACAAGCTGATTAAGGTCTGAAACCTTGTAAAAAGAATCTGAGGCAATGTCCACACGTAGCCGGGTATCTTTAAAAATAGAGATTTTTCTTCTTCGTTTTTAAAAATTATTCCGCCCACACAAAGAGCGTTTTAAAAATATCTTTTTTTCCACATGAAAAAACGCAAAACGCCCTGTTAAGTGCTGTTGGAAGCCTCTTTAATCAATGGAGGGCCAATCAGAAGCCTAGACAAAACGTCATTACCTGTTGCGCTTTGTAGAAGTCCGAAGGGTCTCGTCCGAAACCGCCGTCACTGTCTGCAAGGTCTGTGTGTCGTCAGAGTTTTGTACAGTATGTAGCAGCAGTGGGCTTAGTAGTACATTCAGGCACCTCCGTTCATTAACATAATGTGTGAGTAACTGTGTCTATGTACACGCATGCAAAAAGTCCAGTACGCAATGTTAACACAGTCACTAGTTCATGTACATCGTACGTATGTGCGTACATCCACCATTGGATATCCAAATATCCTCATAAACAAACCTGATATCAAATCAAGGAGACGAGCACACAGACAATTACATCATCGGCACAAGGTGATGTTACAACAAGCCAAAATCTCTGTTTCCCCTGTCCACACAACACTACTGAAAACTGAGTTTTTGGAAAATCTTCACTTTGGACAGAGTTTTCCAAAAGCTCTATTTTTAATGACCAAAACTGCGTTTGCGTGTGGACAAAAGGCGAAAACTGCAGAGAAAAATCTCTGTTTTTCAAAATACCCAGCTACGTGTGGACATGGCCTGAGACTCTGGAACTCTTAGGGTGCCCAAACTTTTGCACAGTGCCATAAAAATTTTAGTTTTTTTATTTTTGTTAAATTTATGGAATAAGAAGTAACTATGCATCAATGTTTTCTGAAAACATTGTGCATATTGTGAGACGGTGTTAAAAAAAATCACCAAAATCTGTTATTTATCAAGCGGTGCCCAAACGTTTACATAAGACTGTACATGTGACAAATAATTGAATCTTATAATCCTCTCTTATGTTACATGTTCTTACACAAATTGTCTTCAGTAACACTATTCTGTTAGAAAGAGTAGAAAAACATAGTACAGTATAATGATTAGAATTGAATGTGAAGTAAAAACTAATCTAAACCATGTGTGTGTGTGCAGGAGATCATACAGCACAGAGGATGTACAGCTGTGAGCTTTATGATGATGACGGCATCACTGGAGGATATGATCAGTACGGTTATGATGGAGAAGATTTTATCAGTCTAAACATGAAAACTAAAACATGGACTACAGCTAATGATAAAGCCAAGAGTTTTGTAAAAGACTGGGATCCTCAAGGCATTGAGGCGACACACTGGAAGCACTTCCTGGAGAAGGACTGTATCGAACAATTAAATACGTTTGTGACCTATGGCAAGGAGACTCTGGCAAGGAAAGGTAATGTTTTGTTGTTGTTTTGTTTTAACTGTACAACTACAGCTCTTAGACACACAGGAATGAAATGCTGTGACAACTCACAAATTTCTTTATCAGGGCAGTATCTCAAATGATGTAGAGGTAGAAACCACAATGAGGCTTCATAAGTATTTTCTCCAGATGAGGAGAATCTGTGTGTACTGTATCTGTTTTTAATAATGTGCTTCAGCAACAAATCAATGTGTCATGCAATGACCACACCTGTAAGACAAATGGAATGGTCTTGGACCTTCTCCTATTAAAATCTAACAGGTGTTGATTAATTCACAAGGTCAGTTCATTTGCTGAGTAACATGCAGAAGATCACTGCACCTTAAAAGCTTCTGGTAGTGGCTCAGTGCACACTGAATACAGCTGTGTTTCTAGCTAACAGTACCTAATAAACACGAATAGGCAGCAAAATATATTTTAAGATCTAAAACTCGAAAAACCTACCAATGATTAACATTAGTTGAACCCAAGTGCATCTTGGGCTAGCTAACAGGTCGGCTTTTACCAGTGCCAGCTAGCTAACTAGAACTGATGACAATGACGCAGACCTTTATAGTAACAGAAGATTATCTGTAGCTACTCACCCTCTGGCAACAGGATACAAGCCACAACTTACCCAGCACGTGGAGGCTGTATTAATCTGCGCTTTGTCGCATTCCTCTTTAGTGGAATTGAAGAGTCCAAGACTGTTTCATCACAACAGTTCTTCCACAACAGTGCCTCTTGACAGCAATTGTTATGGTTTGCCAATGCTGATAGAAAGAACGGACGGAAATCCCTGAGACCCAGGTACACCGATCCACTGGAGAAGCCTGGCCAGATGTCGTTTTCATGGAAGAACTGTGGTCCAAATGGAAACAATAATGAATGTCTGCAGGCAACAGTGAAGCACAGTGAAGGTTCCTTGTAAGTCTGGTGCTGCATTTCTGCAAAGGGAGTTGGAGATTTGGTCAGGATTATGGGGTCCTCAAAGCTGAGAAATGCAGACAGATACTTATTGATCATGCAATACCATCAGGGAGGCGTCTGATTGGTCCATATTTATTCTGCAGCAGGACAATGAACTCAAACATACAGTGCTGTGAAAGTTTTTGTCCCAATTCTGAATTTAAATTTTTAAACATACTTGTCACACTTAAAATAAAAGTGAAATTTTAAGTGAAAAATTTAAATGAAAAAAGCTATCCAAACCTACCGGGTCCTTTGTGAAAAAGTAATTGATCCTCTTGCTAAATCATGAATGAACTTTGATTTTTGGAAAGCAAATAAAATTTCATTTGCCACCCCCAGGCCTGATTACTGCCAGACTTGTTGAATCAAGCAATCATTTAAGTAGAACCTGTCTGAAAAAAGGAGTATGCTAAAAGATCTTTAAAAAAAAAAAAGGAACACAACCTAATGAAATTCAAGAACAGATGAGAAACAATGTAATTGACATGTATCGGACTGGAAAGGATTACCAAGGCATTTCTAAGGCTTTGGGACTTCAGTGAACCACGGTGAGAGTCATTATCCACAAATAGAGAAACTTGGAACAGTGATGAACTTCTTCAGGAGTGGCCGACGATAACTCATCCAGGAGCTCATAAAAGAACCCTCAAACTTGCTGAGTTCTTTCAAAAACTGTGTGCTAGTGTACCTAGATGAATTGATGGCAATTCTGATGTTGCAGGGAGGGCACAACAAGTACTGACTAGAGACCGGTGCATGTGTGTATAATGCATATGGGTATTGAAACAGCGATACCTCAACATACAAATTGAATCCATTCCAGGGGCGAGTTCTTATTTGGGCTGTTTTTTGGGGGGAATGGACAGTTTTTGGCATGGCTTAAGGATTCTGAAAATGACAACAAACAATTGTGTGCTCGAGAGGGAGTTTCAGAGAATGAAAATATAGTACAAGTGTACAGTGGACAGTGTGCCAGTCCATCGCAGGGCGTAAGCACTCTACATGCCTTTGGACTGTGGAAGAAAACAGGGGTACCTTGAGGAAACCCACAAAACACAGGAAAAACATGCAAACTTCACACATACAATATAGTTTAGACACTCCAGCACACAATCTTGTAGTGTCCACATTAGAACCACTGACACAGCCCTACACACAGAGTCTACTGTGTACATACTAATTACATTCTCTGTTCCTACAATCTGTGTGTCTCTGCAGGTGTTCCCGAGGTGTCAGTGTTCCAGAAACAGTCTCCTTATCAAGAGGTGATATGTCAGGCTACAGGTTTCTTCCCCAAAGCAATAAACATCATCTGGCGGAAGGACGGAGAGGACGTGCATGACGACATGGTGGAGCTCAGAGAGACGTTACCCAACCAGGATGGAAGCTTCCAGAAGAGAAGCATTCTGAAAGTCCCAGCTGAGGA
>JAQQZT010000014.1:13009160-13019321 GCA_030068275.1 Clarias platycephalus
TACACCAATAGTATTCACAAAATATTCACACACAGATACAGAGATGTATAGTATATGTCCACAGAGATCTGCCTATCCAACCTGTTTGAGCTTGAGAAGAAGTATGGAGGAAACTTCCAAAAGAAAAGCTGTGCCAAGCTTGTAGCATCATTCACAAGCAGACTTGAGGCAGTCATTGCTGCCAAAGGTGCTTTAACTAAGTACTAAGTGATGGGTCTTAATACTTTTGTAAAAGGGAGATTTCAGTGTGCATTGAAATGAATTAACAAAACACTCCAAGCACCTGTTTATACTTTGTTTACCTGTATCCCTAAGACAGGATACACTCACTCTGTATACACTCCATGCACAAAGACCTAGAGACGGAATTTAAACCCTCAACCCTGGAGCTGTTTATAGTGCACTTTACACTAAATGTAAAGTAAGAACTGTGAATGCTGCAGTATTATGACAGTCACCTTCCCTTCCCATCAGGTGTGTGCATTAAGCCTTGATAAGAGCTGTCGTCTCTCTTCATATGATTTTTCTGCATTTCTTTAAATGACACAAAACCTCTGAAAGCTCACATAACAAGGCAGGAGACACCCATCAGCCAGTCATCATGTTTCGGCTAAAACACATAATTTAACGCCAGGCTCGACTCACAGTGAAGACTTTTTCTGGTTGTCCACGTGCTCTCATGTTGGTGTCATGGATCTGCTTGAGGATCATCCAGGCCTCGTCATGCTTCCCCACCTTGAATGGATTAAACATTTCGTACTGGATGTGCTGGCTGACAGCCACCCTGTTTAACTTTACAACTTTCTTTATAAGAATATTTCTATAACCTTTATATGTTGCATACAAGATGTGAAACACCAGATATGCAACATTTCAATACATTTATAAAAGGATAAGTTATTCATGCTTAGGGATAAATAGTGTTTTGGAAATAATAAAAAGCAATCATTATAATACTAATAATAATTAAGTAAGAATCAGCACACTACATACAGTATGATATGATATCATACCATTCCGTATTCCTACAATAAGTAAAAAAAAAAAATCCATAACATGCACCAAGCAGTGCACGATATTCTCTACCTCTAGGTAGAATCTTGGACTTTCTGGCATGAAGGTGAGCGCCACCACAGAGCAGACACATGGCAGAGCACACACCACTACAAACACTCTCCAGCTGTGGAACTGATACGCTGAACCCATACTGAAGCTCCATCCTGAAGGAATTTAAAAAATGAAACAATATCAAATATATTTAGATATATATTATAATTAGACAAATAAGAGGATAACCAGCACAACCTCGAGTGCGATACTGCTTTTATAACAGTTCCACAAAAATACTTATTATCAACAGATTCTGATTTGTTTGGATATTTAACCAGATATTTTGCTCCTCCAATACATATCCTTCCGCACCTGGCGGAACTAACCTACCGCGACTGGTGGAGCTGGCGACCGACAGTTACTGTGAATTTGTGTAATTAACTGGGGTGAATGTTGTTTTAAATTCTTACAAGTACAATTCAGCCAAAAAATGGAAAATCTCTGAAAGTCTCTCTCTATATTTCTACTTATTCCGATTTAGAATATCAGCTACGATGACTTCCTGGTTCCGGGGTTAAATCCCAAATCGTGTAAACTACGGTAAGCTAGTGCACTAGGGTGTATGATCCCTTTTTCAAAACATCAAGTAGACTCATTGATTAGGGTTTAGAGAGGGGATTTGTGATTCATCCTTGTATTAGAAGCGAGTTAGCTTTCTAGCTCAGTTTATGCACAAATGAAACAACACGAAGGCGATTCGGATCGACTTAGAAGCAATTATTAAGTAGAGAAAATGTTGTTTAAAATGACATAACCTTATTAAATGTGTTTTGTTGCTAAAATGTATCCGTTACTGGTTTTAAATATGTATTTTGGCAGGTAACTGCTCTCTCTCCTCAGTACTGCGTTCCATACCGACCTATTTTAACGGCCGTTGATATCATTAACGATTATTATTATAACACCTGGGATGCGGAGTGATACATAAAGCTAAACGTCCCAGTGGTGTTACTGTCCATTATCACCACTCCTGGAATGCTTCTTGTCCAATCAGATTGCTTGGTTTGAACTCACTGGTTGTATATAAACATAACAAAATGAAATAAATATGAGTATCTTCCACAGAATATTATAGTATACGAAACATGAATATAAAATACATACAATTATTTATTTAAGCGACTAAGCAACAACTTAGCAGTTCAAGGATAAGTGTCTTGTTGGGGTGTGTTGTAGTTTGAATTACTGTCACCAAGTTTTAATTGTAGAATGAAATAGCTTGAAGACAAATAGATAAACTTATTATTCAGAATGGAAGAAAACGGTCAGTTTAATGACATTTTTATTAAATTGCTATAAAGAAATACTTAATCTGGCAGACAAAGTGATGAACGTTTTATGGAACTTTGGGAAACATTATATATAAAACTGTGCAAAAGAATCTGTGGTTTCCTTTTCAGATACAGCAGGGACCGTAAATCATCAAACTACAGTAAGCCCTAAAAAATCCTTAAACACAGTGATTGTCTTAGGATTTCACATTTACAGTAACTCTGGACTCACCGTTAGTGATAAATCCTGTCATTTCGATACATGAAAGTCATTCTAACAGAAAAGTAATACTGTGGAGACTAAAGTCTGTGAAATTATAACTGGAAATGCTGGAAAATCTTCAGTAGAGTGACATCTGCCTTATATCGTTAGTGAATCTGTGACTCATCATAGTTTGTTTCAATAAATGGAGAATTGAATAACGAGGACAAGAACAGAAGGAAAAGAGGCAGCAGGACAGTGATGAGTAATGAATGTAAGGACAAATGAATCAGGAATGAAAACCCTAAGCCCAAAAGTTATTAGCCATTACCTACCATTAGCTCCGGCACCTGGATGTTCATTTCTTGTCTCAGGTATGAGTAGATTAGTGTTAATGAGCATCTCAATGTTACCTCGGAGACACTCATGGTTAATTAATTGAATCTTCTTACAGAGAAGATCCACAATAAGGGTCATTACAATGATAGTTAAGATTCTCAGTGGCCACTGTGTGCATTTAAGGGAAATGCGACAGCAGGCAACAAAAGGTGAATACAGACAGGTTAATGGGATGTGTCTTTAAATAGGACTTTTTTTTTTTTCTGTCACACTTATTCAATTCACTCCACATGGACTTCCTAGTTAATTGTCCATGCAATGTCATTCTCTTACATTTAAATGCCAGACATGTTTTTTTTTTTTTTTTTATTAATTAATAAAAAAAAAATAAGTTACCACTTATATATAGTCAGAGAGCTGTGTGTGGAGTTTCTGATTATAAAACAGTTAATATTAAAAAATTAAGTTAAGTTGCAGGTATACACATTAATAAATAGTTACAACTTGTGTCAATATTGTGGTTAAAATGCTGCACAGAAACCAGTGCTTAGGACCACTGTGAATATGAATTAATTATACTGTAAATGTGATCCCTCAATGTGTTCAAATTCAATTTTGATCCAACAGGGGGCGCCATGTAAACACTGTGTCAGTTGTCAAATACTAAGAACCAATCTGAAACCACAAATCTCTAGGGGCATGTAGCAATATAAAGTGGTATTGAGTAGTTTTGTTGGATGCTCATGTGACATACAGGGATTCCTACATAATTAATAATAATAATAATAATACATTGTAAAAAATAAAATAAAGAAAAGGTGTTCTTTATTAGAAGGGTGTGTTAACTTGTATTCAGTTCTGAAAACTTGACCGTTTCCTTTTGCATCTCAATCAGAAATAAAGGTGGCCCTTTAAATTCTGTTTCATTTCTGTAGCTTAACAGTGAGTCATGTCAAAATGCACTTGGAGAAAGGTCCATGAACGCATATCAGATGTAAGGCAGAGGTCACACCTCATTTTGCTGCTAATAAATAATTAGTAATAATTAGTAATCAGTTGTTCCTCACGTGGACCTTTTTGTTCTTAAACCACCACAAAACATCAGCTTTATTTCTAACCGAGTTCTTGCATCACAAATTCATCCTACATACATTTTTGAAAACTGTACTTTATTTCTTCCTTGAAAAATCATTACAACATATGTGTGGGAGTTGATGGGGTGGGTGTTTTTGCTTTTTATTTCAGGACTGAGGGAAGATAAAGCGAGGAAATGATGAGCTCTGAATAAATCCAGTGACATATTCATATAAGTCTTTGATAAATTATACATGGATGGATTAGAGTGGGCGTGATGACATACAGGGGATGATGGATGATGGGGTGTTTTAAGCTCGGTGTTTGTGATTAGTGTAGTGTTTATTGAAAGAAACAGATGGAAAACAAATGACCACGTGTACCATATTGGTGTGTAGCACATAGTGTACAGTGCGTGTTATTGCCTTTGGTGTAAGGCAGCAGCCCACAGAACCAGACAGCTCATGTTCCACCAGGTTATTGGAAATCCCATTACATGGATTATGTACATAATTGACTCAATGTATGGATGACTGAGTTGGCAGCAGATGGCTTGCCTCCATTATATATATATATATTTTAACAATAGTACATAATTGAGTGATAGTGCAGCTCATACCAACACACTGCTGTCTGAAATTCATCCTTAGAATTGCAGGTGTGCCTGTGATATCAACAATGCTGCCCATGTCATGACATTTGCAGTCGTGTGTGTATACACAGCCAAGTGAAATGTGCATTAAAGCATTATGAAGACTTCTAGTTAATGCTTCGCAGTAAATTAGTTCACTCCGTGAGGCAGCTGAAGCTGTTTAAAGTGCTGCTTTTTTTCTATTTAGGCGTGGTGAAGAACCGGCGAGGAGCATAATGGACTGTTTAAGACAAATTAGGTGGTTAACACATAACAATCCATCAGCAGCATGGCGCTGTGAGCTAGTGAGATATCTCGCCACTCTGGGAGCTTGCCTTTACAATGCTGTGAGATACTGCTGCATTTTCGTTGATCGCAAAAATCAAGTGGGATAAGCTGAGGCAGCATGTCTGGCACGGAGTCGAACACATTATCGGCAGTAGAGGGATGAACAAAAGAGAGCGAGAGAGAGAGAGAACAAAAGAATACAAACAGAAGAACTAATGGTGACGTAAACATCTCATGATGGTTTATTCAAACTGGTCTCACTGACTGCCAGCATCTGGCACAGCCTTATACACATCCTGTGTGATCATAAATCATTCTCTACCTGCACACCGCTTAACTAATCAAGGAGCAAAAGTTATTACGCTCATATCATTGTGGACTAGCCAAAATACTGTAGAAGGCACATACAACCAGCAATGATGCTGAACATCACCTTCTGTCATATACAATCTGCCTGTACTTTAGTTTTTCCACTGAGGAGTGGCGCTTATTCACAGCATTGAAATTTTTATAAATCATTGTGTTTTGCGCCTCCTCCTTTAAATATCAGGCAGCCTGCTTGGTACCCATTAATCACTTAACCAAAAGCACTGCAGCTACATTCACACACAGGCACAAACATACCTGATGTCCTTATTGTCAACCTGGGAACGGAGACTCAGAAGATGATATAAATTTATACTTTCCTGGTTTGCCACTACACTAATATATGCCAGAAATAAGAATATTTTGATTCCTGAATGTTACCTCATGTTTATTTGATGGATAATATAGACCTGTAAAGTATTTGTATTGTATATGCCATTGGGTTATTTCTAGATTCACACTGCTGTATATAATGAACAGGATACAATACTGTACATACTGATGTATGTGGAACTGTCGAATGAAAGCAATATCATACTTGAGGTCTTGTTGTTGTGCTGTTGTGCTCGTGCACAGCCATGCTGTTATTCAGCACAACAGCACTCCCTCTTATGAGATATATCAAAATATCACAACCTTCATGCAAATCCGCATTTTATCTCATTATACATCTGAGCAGTTGAGGGTTACAGGCCTTGTTCAAGGGGACACAGGGACAACTTAGTGGTTGTGGGATTTGAACCTGGGACCTGCCGAACCGTAGTCCTTAACGGTTGCCTTAACCACTGAGCTACCCCTGACCAAACACACCTGAAAAAGCCAATCAAGGTCTTCAGGATTACTAAGGCTACAGGCAGGTGAGGACCGAACCTGCCTACCCCTGCTCTAAGGTAAGACAAATTCTTGAGGAAAGCTATTGGTGCATGACTTATAGACTGATGTGTAAAATAGGTCAGCATGGCTGAGGGAAAGTCCAGAAGCTGGTATATCAACCAGTAGATAAACAGTGAGAGACTTACCATAATGAGGTATGATAGCCCAGGCCATGGCAGAAGCGTAGATCTCCCCAATCATCCAAAACATGCAGAGCCAACTCAGATGCTCGCCACGTTTCTCCCTTGCTAAGACTTCTGCATAGTATGAAAACACAATAGGCACCGTCCCACCAATCCTGAACAAGACACAAACATCATGGTTTAGAATTTAGTATAAACCAGAACTTTTTTTTATACTGTACTTTGACCAGTGGTTAAAAGAAGCAATCTTTTGACTAATTTACATAAAATCTGATTGACCTTCAGTTTGAAATCGTTTCTCTCATACTTCACTTGTTCTTTCAGGCCACTAAATCAAATGTTCTAGAAAATGTTAAGCGTGCTCAGGTGTGAGAATATATATATATATATATATATATATATATATATATATATATAAGTTTATATTACTCTTTTTATAAAGGCTACAGTTTTCTTAATTTTTAATATTTGAAATATTTTTATTAGTTCAAATATACATTATATTTTACAGTAAAAACAGAAGCAAGCTAACAAAAAGTGATACAACATTAATTCCCATATGTAACATGACAATCCTATACTATTATTGACATAAATGCTGTCAATAAAAACCAACTACTTCTCACAGTGATGTGACAGAAACTAAGAATGAAGAAAGCAGCGCTACAGTAGCTATTGATCCAAGCAGACAAAATCTATTGTCTGTCCAAAAATAATCTATTATCAAAAGGGAAGGCATTTTAATTTACAAGAGATTTAATAAAAGATCACCAGTAGACAATTTCTCATTAAACTGTCAAGAAGCTAGTGTCCAGACGCAGAAACAGAAGAGAAACAGTCAGGGCTGGTTAGGATTGCTGTACGTTCCATGTTCTCTATGTAAAATTCTTTTACAAGGAGTGTTCGAGTCAAACTGGGAATTTTTGACTGTGCAGAATAACAGAACACAATAATAATAATAATAATAATAATAATAATAATAATAATAACTACATTTATTTCACCACTACTCGGATACCATCAAGGTAGAAAGTTTTCTCAGTACTGACGATCGGACTGCCTGCTTCACATCTGGAGGCACACGCTTGCCTCCCAGGGACACCTTTAATGGCCCAAACATATGGAAATCACATAGGGGTCAGGACTATACAGTTACTGTACGTGGTAATATCTTCCAGCTCCAGTAATGTGTAAGTGGTGCAGTGTGCAGTATAAGATGTGCATTGTCCTGCAAAAACAGAATGCCTTTGTTGGCCATTTCTTTTCCTGAGATCATTCCACTCATTGAATGTTTATGGGAACATCTACAGTGGGCTCAGAATCACTTCGGCCAGAATCATTTGCATATACAGTATATGACCTTATTTAAAATGTTTTGAACCACTCAAATGTTTTTCCTGCAGTTAAGAATCTCATCTGCTCTTCAAGTTTTTTATTGCCTTCATTTATGGGAAATTTCATCACAAGACCTGGTTTGACTTGAACACCCCTTATACATACCGTATAATATAATATCATGTCATGCTAGAATTTGCTTTGTGTGGCATACTGTAAGCATCCAGAAGGAACTAGACCAATTATATTACATATTACATTACCCAATGTTGTATCTCATTACAGAAAGCAAATAGAAAGTTCAGTAGGCAGAACAGAAGACTCACCCAAAACCTGCTATCATGCGACAGAACAGGAAGAAGCCATAGCCTTGAACGAAGGATGACAGAAAGGCGAAGAAGCCATTGATGGACATGCAGATAAGCAGACACTGTCGCCGGCCCAATTTATCCGACATGCCACCCCAGAAGAAAGCCCCCAGCATCATCCCCAGGTATACGATGCTACCTGCAGGTGGGAAAGAAAAGAGCCCAAGTTTATTATCAGAGACACTCAAATATACTGTAGAAGGAGCAAAGCTTTGGGAAAGTGTCCTACAGTACGGGTTCATTCATTCATCTTTTATCCCACTTATCCTATACAGGGTCACATGAAGCTGTGAGCCTATCCCAGGACACTTCAGGCACAAGGTGGGGTACAACCTGGACAGGGTGCAATCCTGGGCACACATGCACATACCAAACACTCATTCACACACTATGGGCAATTTGGGAAAATCAATTCGTCTTTGAACTGTGGGAGGAAACTGGACTACAATGGAGAGCCACCGTGCCTCCATGTCCTATGTGTATCATACAAAAATACACACTTTGAACACAACTGTGCAGTAGAGTTTCTATAACCCAACCTAAATTTAAAAAAAAAATTGATTTCACTTCGGTTTTGAATTTTTAGTATGGGTATATGATTTGACACAGCATGTATTTATAGGCAGTTGTTATGCAGTGAATATGCAAACAAACACAAAAATGTATTTTACCATATTTAGTCAAATACAGCTTGATTACTGAGGGAAAATCACAATTATAAAAGATGATCAATTTCCTCAACACGCAAAAATCTGTCATTTCGATACGGATGAAAAAAAATAATGATAATTTAAAAAAATATAATGGACAAAAAAAACTAATTTATAGAAATAACTATAAAGACAAACATGGGAAATGATATAGTCTGTATGTCAGATAAAGATAATTCATTATAATTAAATCCCAGTTTTTCAATACTTTGGGCAAAACTAGAAGAGTGTGTCGAGCAAGGAGGTCTACATCCCTGACCTTAGTTACACCAGCTCCGTCAGGAGGAATCGGCTAAAATGGCAGCAGTTTATTGTACAGTAAGATGCTTGTGTAGCGCTACCCGAACCATTTGATCCAATTTAAAGGCAATGCTCCCAAATACAGTTAAAGTGTAGGTAAACTTCTGACCCACTTGGAATGTGATGAAAGAAATAAACACTGAAATAAACCATTCTCTCCTACTCTGACACCTCAGTATTAAATCCCAACTGCCCTCTTAAGGTTTACTAGGATTAAACATGCAGAAATAGTGCAATTTTTTTAAAGTAACTTCAGCTATCTGTGTATTTCTGTGCATGTCCACATGGCCGCCAATCAAATGCCAGTACTGTAGCTCAAAGCTGCCTAATTACTAATGACATTCACCTGCTTGCAATCACTTTAATTACATTACTGCCTTAACCTTTAAATAGCCCAGAATTTCAGTGGTCTGTTTTACTCTTGGTTCAACATCGTGTCTGTAATGGGTCCAAGCATTTAAAAATAAATAAATAAATAAATAAATAAATAAAAATGCTAATGAAAGAAAAAGATTAGTATTTTAACTCTGACGTTTCATAGAAAGCATTTAATTAATTGAATTCCCTGACTGTTTCTCCGGCCTCATGTAGGAGTGTTGCTTATGGATTAGTTTTACATTGGTTTTAAAACTACAAATTGGCCTGTTTGTACATTTCTTAGCATTTAAAAATGTTTCATCAATATACAATATTAAAAAATTATTCAGCCTGGTTTTTTATACATTTCTTTTTATGAAATCTTAATTCAGTTCTGTTCAATGGGATGGTATTTGGTATGTCCTCAAAGTCTGTCTGCTTCCATTCTCTTACATAGATGGATATAAATAATATAGATATAAATTTTGGTGGGCGTATTTATTTGTCCTTTTTAAATTACATTTTATGTTTTCATGGTTTACCGTGACAGGCTGCAGGCTTATTTTTAAACAAAAAAAATATTCTATATGTATTCATTATTTAATTTATGAATTGCTCAACTATAGTTAAACTAACATGAAAATTAGGGTGATTATTTATTTTAGGCAAGTATATTTGTATCTATTTTTGGTTTTTACCATATACACTCACCTACAGTAAAAGATTATTAGGAACACCTGTTCAATTTCTCATTAATGCAATTATCTAATCAACCAATCACATGGCAGTTGCTT
>JAQQZT010000014.1:13083350-13116168 GCA_030068275.1 Clarias platycephalus
TTACTTTTACTTGAGTAGATTTTTATAAGGGTAACTTTACTTGTACTTCAGTAAAACTTCACTAAAGTAACAGTACTTTCACTTAAGTACAACATTTTATTACTCTTTCCACCTCTGAGTATTCCACAATCATTTTAGAAGCAACATTAAAGATGGGCAGAGGTTCTCTAATCTGTGAAAGAGTTTGCATCCTTTTTTTATTTTATTTTATAGCTAATCATGTTAGATGTTCTCCCAGCTGAATCTTTTCAAATTTTCTTGCTTTTTCAACCATTTGTTGCCCCTATTCCAACTTTTTCTTTTCCCCTATTTCTTTGAGACCTGTAGCAGGCATCAAATTTGAAATGAGCTCATTTAGTGGATAAAAGTGTAAAAATTTCTCAGTTTAAACATTTCGTATGCTCTCTATGTCCTATTGTGAATAAAATATTGGCTCATGTGCTTTTCATTTAATTTAAATAAATAAAAAAAACATCCCAACGTGTGTGCCAAAACAGAGACAAATTATATTTTGCTAAGTTCTAGATTTGCCTCTCACAGTAACAGAGAAAGTCAGGTTTTGTTAAAATTGGACCAAAACATTCTTGTGGCCGTTAATGTTAAAACTTCAAACCATACCCGATATAATGGGCAAATGCTTTTGCTACAGTAGAATGCAACATAATTTCACTTTTTAAAATTTGTGTGAATTATGGTTCAACCTTTCTAAAGAAACTCTGTTCTACATAGGGTTCTGAAGACACATGAGCCCTTCCAAAGTAAAAATGTGAATTAACTGTAAAAATAAATAAATAAATAAATAAATAAAATAAGAAAGAGGAAACTGGGGTTAGGTGTGAAACTTTAATTGTGAATAACAGATCAGGAAGTGGCATTCAAAATTGCAAATTTCTAATTCAATACACTGCATGTGAATTGTTATCACATTACCTGCTTCATTAACAAAACAGGTAAAATACCTAACCTGAATGTATTTTTTTTTTTTGCTTCTTTAAGGACTATTTTTAATAGTTTATTTTAAGTAATATTTTAGAGTTTCAATTTGAGGCTGTACTTAAAGCAGAAAGTACAGTAGCTGTTTTGAAAAATGGATGAGTACAACTGAGCAGGGTGTGTGTGTGTGTAGAGGCTGGCCATGAGAGATGACAGAGGGCTGGGCATAGGCTTTCATAAGTATAAGAGCACTACGTCTGGCTGACTTGAAAGCATTCCACTGAGGAAGTTAAAGTGTAGCAGTTACTTGGAGTCAGAATTCGGCAGAAAGATGGGCAGGCAAAAGACTTTCCTGGATAAGATTGCTAGCACCTTGCAAATTCGTAATAAGCTACTGCGCCAGGGACTGGCTGAATGCTTGGGCACACTAATCCTGGTGGTAAGTGTCCTCACATTCACACTTTCTTTTATTTTTTTATTTTTCTTAAATTAACTTGTAAAAGTTCATATTTGTATAATTTCTCTAACATTTATATAATTTCTCTAACTTTGACAATAACACTTGTTGATACACTTTAAAATACCCATCACTGTATCTGCTTCACTGCTGATATTTATTTGTATTTAACTTATTAATACATTTTAATTCCATTATATTTGTTATGATTTTTTTTTTTTTTTAGCATGAACATTTAAAATGAGCAATAACATGACATTACTTAAATAAAGGAAATATATATATATTTTTAATGAATAGATATGCATACAGTGTACACAGAATGTAACTAGTTTGCCTTCATTGGTTGATGGATTTGAAAAAAAGCCACATTAATGAGTAAAATGTTTTATTCCTGCTGCTCACTGTTGATATTTTAATTATCTTATATTATAGAGGGAACTGGGAAATAGTGAGCATATACCAGATGGTGCAGTTAAGAAATGTATAAATTGTATTGTAATGCAAAGAGTGTATGGTTAGCTGTTATTTGCATTAAATGATAAAATCAGTTCCTGTTCATTGACCAGCATAAACAAGTTCCTCAGTGGGGCTCATTAAAATAAAGTAAACAAAAATGTTTTAAAGGATCATCTCCTTTTGCTGGCATAAATTGATTTATTTTAATTTGTTTTTATTTTGCCATAAAAAAGTTTATTCTTTTACTGTTTTTATTTAATATCTATCTTGGTATTGTATAATAAGGAAAAAGGTTCCTTATCAAACTTCCTGTGTAAGGACACACCTACACACACTGAACCAGTTCTATACAGGGATTGATACATATACAGTAGGGAGTGTCTCAGACGTCAAGCCTTAACCCAGAATAAATGTCATGGTTAACCAAGACTGCTAAAAGACTATAGGTTCCTCTCAACCACAGCATTCCTAAAATACACCCTCTTCTTCCTAGTATATTTGTAATACACAAAAATTGCCTGCTAACTCATTGAAATTATAAGCTTTGGAGAAAACTCCTAGAAGGACAGAAATAAAACATGACGTGACTCCAAATGTGGTGACACATGGTGTGTCGAAGACGAAACTTCAGAGGAAGGGTGTTACCTTTTAAAAATCAACAAAAGGAGAAAAAAAGAAGACAAAACGCAATATTATTCTTTTGACAGGAGCGTAAAATATGTGCAGGTGATGCAACACAGCGACTCAGGTGTCATAAATCATGACGTAAATGATGGCACTCCTTTACCACCATTTATTTAATATTATATAATAGATAATTCTATAATGTTCAACATCTTATCAATATTTACACTAAGGTACAGAACGGGTGACTGGAATAAGAAAGTGGTGTGCGGTGTCAGAGATATTTTAAAATAACAGGAAATGTCAACTGCCTTGGTTTCCTCTAATGGTTTCCTGAATTTTTCCAGAGAACATTTTCAAGATAATGAAAAAAAAAATTAAATGAAATAGCGTTATAAATATATTCATATATAATAAGGGACATCCTGGTTGTTCATCATCATCATCATGATCATCATCATCATCATCATCATGATCATCATCATCATCATGTCAGAAAAGAGCTTCTGTCCTGTAATGTGTCTAAAAGGTATCTTAATCATTATTTATGTTTAAGGACACATGATGTCCTGCAGATGCCCGGATTGAAGTGAGATGCCTGTGATCCAGAGAACCCAAAGAATGGAACACTTTATCCAGACCATATGATCTATGGCTCCATACCTAATGTTTATTAGAGAACTGGCTGTGCCCTGGCTAGCTTTACAACCATCCTAATGCCCACTTTGCTTCTCTTACATGCCAGACACTTGTCTGGCACAATACTTAAGGTAGTTTACAATAGCTGTCAAGAGCTACAAGATCAAACCACTGCTGTTACTGCACAGTTTTCAAAGAAAAACTAAACATAGTTTGAAAAGCTGGCATGTTAAGCTTATCGGGTTATTTATTTAATTCATCCAGGATTTAATGATTTCCTTAAGAGCGTGAGCCTGATAAATTGGCACATAATAATTACATAAAATCTACTGATTATATAGCTTTTTCAAGTATATGATCTAATTCTGCTAGTTAAAACCCTAAATGCTACTTTGTGCCACATGTGATAGTAGCAGGAACACTTTGTCTTCAAAAGGTTTTAATCATATCTGTGATCTCCACCTACATCCTTCTGATAACGTGTAAACTATGTTTGCATAGCTCTAGTACGCAAACGATTTATCTAGTTTATCTTGCTTTTAAACCGTTCTATTTTCACTCTGCAGATGTTTGGCTGTGGTGCGGTGGCTCAGGTAACACTCAGTTTAGGATCTCACGGCATGTTCCTCAGTGTGAACTTAGCCTTTGGTCTTGCAGCCACACTTGGAATCTTAGTGTGTGGCCAGGTCTCAGGTACCACAAATTCTTTCATATTTAAAAAGATTTTTCCCACTTTTTATACACATAGATGTTCTTAGAAAGTAAAGCAAATACTTAATTTTTTTCTTTTCTCTTGCTTGAAATGTTTTTAACCATTCAATATTTTATAAACATAAGACCTTTTACCACCAACTCCACAGGAGGTCATCTGAACCCAGCGGTAACGTTTGCGTTATGCCTTCTTGGAAGGTCAAAATGGAGAAAATTTCCAGTGTACTTTCTTTGCCAGACAATCGGTGCTTTTTTGGGGGCTGGTATAATCTTCGGCATGTATTATGGTAAGTAGAACAAGAAGATTAATACAGTTTAATAGAATTCGAAAGTACTGTTCATATATGTCAAATCTTTTCATATTTCATGTTTAAGATGCTATTCAGAAATATTACGCTAGAGAAAATAAACTACCCTATGGAATTTTTGCCACCTACCCTGGTGACCACCTTACTACTGCTAATGGATTTTTCGATCAGGTTAGTAATTACATCAGAATTATAAATTTTTTTTGCTGTGATGTTTTAGTGTCACTCATATACTTGGTCGATGTTGAAAGATCATGACACTGTCCCAATTTGAACTTTAAACTGTGATAAATTATTAAATATTTCTATGTGTAATATCTTTTCCATCGAGAATGCATGATTTACTATAACTTCCAATATTAAGCCTACACTAAGCATGAGTATCATGCATTTCTGCAGTCTTCACTTGCCCCCCACCCCCCCATGCCCCTTCATATTTTTAAAATGTGGTTAATCTATAATTTTTAGTCCAGTGCTTGTACCTGAGCAGTTTCAGAGGAATGTGTTCAGCTTGTTAAGACACACTGATCTGCCCTCCGAGTGGCGCAGTGGTAAAGTGCTCGCCCTATCATCCGGAGATCGCTGGTTCGATCCCCGGGTGATGCTGTAACCTCTCACAGCCGGAGGCCTAGAGAGCGGAGCAGAAGGAGCGGCTAGTGCTTTCCTCCGAGTGTGTTACTCCGCCCCTAACGGTGCGTGAGCGAAAAGTTCGAAAAGATGTGGTCAACTGACGTCACGCGGTTCGGAGGAAACACGTGACAGTCTTCGGCCCTTGGATCTATGGATCATTCAAACATCTAGAAACATCAAGCTTAAGGAATGAACCACTAAGAAACAGGTGCAGATGATGACAGATGCTCAGGCCGGTGATAAGTATATTGGTCATGATGAATGCTGTTAAATGGTTGGAACAGACCAGAGGGGAATTGAGGTTGCTGCTCAGGTTGTTACATAAACAACCAATTTATCAATTCCATCTTTCGGCACTTTGCAGCCCGTTACAGAATAATATTATTTCAATTTCTTTAATCTATATCATTTAATATAAGTTAATATATTTAAAAATGTGGGGTGGCTCAAGACTTTTGCACAGTGATGTAAATACAGTACATACTGGTCCTCTTTATCTGAGTCACACAAACCATACACACCTAAACCTGGCACTGTACCTTTATCTCACTGACCATTTATTGTTATTCTTTCCCACATAATTTACAGTTTATAGGAACTGCTGCACTGATTGTGTGCGTCCTGGCGATTGTAGACCCCTACAACAATCCTATTCCACAAGGACTTGAGGCCTTCACTGTGGGATTCACTATACTTGTCATTGGGCTATCTATGGGCTTCAATTCTGGCTATGCTGTAAACCCAGCCAGGGACCTGGGGCCTCGTCTTTTCACGTCAATGGCAGGCTGGGGCAGCAAGGTCTTCACGTAAGTTAATCTTAACAACACACCATCTAACTGCCTAAGTTTTTGTGAAGAATAAATTACCATCTCGAGAGAATTATTAATTACATTATTACAAGCATTAAACTATTAAACTATCTTTCTCCAACAGTGATGGAAACTATTGGTTCCTGGTGCCTATCTTTGCCCCATTCCTGGGTACCATAGCTGGAGTGATTGTGTACCAACTGATGGTGGGCTGGCATACACAAGGGGAGGCACGGGAAAAGCAAAAGGAATCAGAAGGAATGAATGTCAAGTTGAATGATATTGATTCTTCAGTTCCTTAAGATGGATTAATCAACCCAGAAAGAAGGCCTACCACTGTTTTGCTCATGATTCAATAGGTTATGAACAATGATACACTTTTAAGAGATATTCTCACCTATCTTGTAGGGGATCTGCATACAGATAATGAGGAACAATATCTTTAAAATATTTTTAGTCCAGTGCTTTGCCATCATTACTGATATGCTCATATGCTTTTATGTCCTTTGTACTCCATGCTCTATACTCTGCATATCGTCAATACATTAAACTAAACTCACTTTATTCATGACAAATTTTGTTATTTCTGGACAGACAAGAAATAATGGAAACAAACTGTAAATGATAAAAGAGCATTTACAAAATCGTTGTTCCATTAAAAAGAAACAAAATGTATTGTTATAATGCTGAGATTTTTTTTTATACTTATGTTGATTATGGCTATGTGAGCAATATTACACCCTTGTATACATACTTGCTAATTTTCTTTGTAAATATCTATTTTTTTTTTTACAGGTTTTTATACATTTTATGTGTTACAGTATATGTCTATCGTTATGATCTTATAAAAGTATTATCTAATTAATAATAGATAAAATAGCTTACTATTATATTAGTAATGTTTACATATATAATTATATAATTATAGGTGTAGACTTCACCCAGCTACTTCTTTTGCCCACAACTAATATGTTTGCAAAACCATACACATTTTTTTTTGTAAAAAGAAAAGAAATATATATTGTTCTGCAAAAACAACTGCATTTTGACCATTTGATATTTTAAAATCATTTCCATACACTGTGGTCCACTGCTTATTTTTTCTTTTTCTATTTTGTACTTGTTAATAAGCACTATTATGCAAATTACTTGTGATATTAAAAAGTCATAGAGGTTTGCTTCTGCATTCATTCAATTTTTGTATTTTGTACACTTAATGCTATTTTAAACATGTAAATAAAAACATTACATCGTAGTTGTCTGTTGATTTATTATTATTATGTTTCCTGTCAGATGTAAAAAAAATACAGTCAAACAAATAGTGCCACTATTTAAATAATGATGCAGGATTAAAATGATCACAACTGTGTGTGTTATTTTATTGAAGTGTTATTTTATTTTTAGTTTGCAGCTTTTTTTTCCCATTGAGTTGAATAATATGCCTCAAAATTCAAATATCAATAATATTCATGGTTTAGTTGTAGTTTGCATTATTATGATTAGTTGCTCTCTGAATTCATCCCTTCAGTATTGGCATCTTACATGACCATTTTAGGTAAACGTACAGGTACAGGAATGGTGTTTTTCTTGCTAGAGATATTTCAGATTCGTCTCAGAATTTGTGATTCATTGGTTCCATAGTTATTGTTGACATCCACATGTGTTGCCTTTGCAAAGTATTTCACAACCGAAAGTCAATGATGCCCTTGGTATTTTACACTTCAGGAGCAATCCGTCTAATTTTTCACTACAGATTCTCACCTAGATTTGATTAGATTAGATTAGATTAAACTTTATTTCCATTGTGCAAAGTATATGTACGGAGGCAATGAAATACAGTACGAAACCTAGATAAAAGATTAAACACTTAAAAACATTTCCTCATACTATGAAATTTGAGTCGCATGTATTCCTATTTTGCTTGAAGTAGTGTGAACCTACTGTACAGTACTTTCAACTGCATGCATCAGGTTTCCAGGTAAACGTGAAATGGAACTGTTTCTAATTCAAAGCCTGATTTTTCATGTCTGTTATCTTTCATCTAGGATCTTCAGGGGGCAAACTGTTCACATGCCTTCCGTGGATGCCAGTGGACATCTGTTTTTTATGAACTTTATCTTTATAAGGCTTTTTATATAAAAGGCATATTATCTTTATTGAAGTGTGATCCAGGTTTGAAGCATTTCTGTGTTTTTACTATTCTATGAAATAACGGAAAATATTGCGAGGCTAGACTAGATGTAGTATTACAATAACAGATTTTTTAGAGGCGTACCCCCAAAAAAACAAAGAAAAAAAAACCAAGAATGCAGGACTAGATGTCTTACGGTTTGGAGATAGGTACAGTATCTTGCAGCCAAAACGCAGCATTGGTGCTGATTTCATTTTTTTATGTTATACATATGGTATATGTGTGTGCCAAAGAAGCTACTTCAGAAATGTACATATGCAGCATGGAAGTGGCCAATCTTCCTTGCTAACTTTCTTTGGAGAGATGTTTTTATATTTTTCAGTGTTATACTATCTCGCTTCGATAATAAAAATGTAAATGCAAATGATTCATATTTTTACTTTGAGTATTGATACCAAAAGTTGTGAGAGCTTCTAGAAGCATATGGCCTGTAAAAATAGTTTTTGGTAAAAGCTTAAAAAGAAAAAAATCTGTAGTGTCTGTAACCATGTCAAATTCAAGTTGCCATAGCTTAACAATTTACAATTTTAAAACAATAAAATGTTTCAGGTTTATGGCTTTTTATGTTAAATCTAAATTGGCCAAGTTTCATCTGAATGACAATTACGATTACTGAAAGAATTGAATTGAAGGGTTTGAAGTTACAGACACTAACATAAAAGGGTAAAAATATAAAATTGTATGCATATTTACACAAAAGCATGGATAGGGAGATAATATGCATTATGAAAAATGGTGTTATATGATCCTACCTGAAAATTCACTTTTTACCCATGTGAGACACTTTTTAGCACCAATACCATGTTTTGGCCATTGGGATCAACCCTGAGTATCTTCAGGGCAAGCCATATGCATAATATTGTAATTTTGTATTCTAAGTAGAGCATCAGCAAAACAGCAAACATTTGGGATGCTACAGTAGTAATTCATTATATTTTAATAAAAAAAAGAAAGAAAAAAGCTCTTATTAAAGTTATTGTCCTATGGCATAGTAAATTCCACAGGACCTGGCACAAAGCAAAGTGCATATTTGGTGCTATGCACTCTCTGACCCTATTCATGCTGTTACTGATATGGCTAGATTAGAGTTTGTCAGTGGCAAGCCAGAAGGGAGCTACCCATATCCGTTTTCAGATGTTGCAGAGCTAAACATGGGAGTCTAATTGAAAGCCTTTGCTGTGGTCACAGATTCTGAATTGATTTCAACTCCCAACCCATTAATTCAACTAAAATGCTTATCAGCTAATGTCAGGTTTGGGCGTTGGCATCTAGAAAACTGTATTGAGTTTTCAAGTTGCTGAGCTCAGTTAAGATTAAACTCTGAATCAGCAAGCATGTGATGTCAACATTGACATCACAGCAAAAGTCAACAAAAGGGAATGTCTGTCATTGTACGCCTTCAAAAAAACATGCCAGTAAATTGCTGTAAATACTCTGTAGGTGTGAATGAGTGTGACAGAGTGTTTATGAACTGTGCCCTACAATAGTCTGGCATGCCATCTAGGAAGTATTCTTACTGTATTTCATCCAAAGTGTTGCCGAGATAAGTTCTTGATCCAAAACCGCCCTGACCAGATAAAGTACTAGCTGAAGATGAATAACTGCATGGACAGTAATGTTACATCAACACATTTTTTTTTTCTTTTAAAGACAGACAAATCTTATCACTGCAATGTACAGTACTGTACTCTGATGTAATGAAAACTGGCATAGAATAGAAAACTCATATCAGGTTGCATGATTATCATAGCATTAATTTGCATACAATTTTACATTCGGTCAGATGCTTAATTTTGGCAACTGTGGTTTTAGATATTTTAATACTATAGAAACAAGAAAAGAAGATAACAAAGGAGATAAAGGTTATGTAGGATGAACCTCTGCTGGTGGACTGGAAATCTCTTCCGATTTGAAATCCCAATATGCTTACACTGAAGCTACTATATTTTAGCATTGTTGACATTGTGTTGTGTTGCCTTGTAAAATTGATCTCCAGGGCCATACATAAGAACCAAATATCAAGATTTATGATGCTTGCTCACTCCTCCATAACCACCCTGATTGAGTGAAATCATTCTTTTGAACCAGTAAACAGATGTTACATCAGTAGGTGTTGTGCTGTGTTTACTCTACTTTTCTAAAAGCTTGTCTAAACCATGTGATTACACAATTTTTTAATCAGATCTATATTGTTTCCTGCTTTGAACCATAAAATTAATTTTAGTGGCTCATCCTCCAGTAGTAAACTTTATGCCAAGACTCTTTTAACCTTGGACACCTTGAGGGTGTTGTGCAGCCAGCTGCTGCCCATATGTGAAAAACACAGACCTGGAAATCTGTATTGAGGTAAAGTCCTGAAACACTGTTTCCAAGTCATGAATGCCAGGCTATAAACTCCTATAAACTGACAGAATTCCTCCGGGTTTGTTCACTATCACCTAAAGAAGTTGGCCTCTTATATAATTCCGAATTCAGAACCATGCACTACAATATACAGTATATGTTAACATTTGTCATCTTGCTCTTCTTCATGAGAGTAATTTGCAAAGCTCCTTCAAATTTTTTTAATTACTACTTGTGTAAAAAAAAAAAAAAAAAAAGTCAGCATCTAACAGTGGTTGTCTAATTCTCTCGGGTGGAGAAAATCCATTTCCTTATCAGATAGCTGTAAAAGGCTAGTGGGTAAAAGGCTACTTACATAATGGAAAAAATGATAAACTTAAAACAAATTTTTTTTTAATTTTTTTTTTTTTAACAAAGCTTTTTTCTCTCCGACTTTTTATAAGGACTTTTGATTGTATACAATAATATATATGAGAATAACTGTGGTCTATTATTTATATACATTCTAGTATATACAATTAAACCACAAGTGCACTTGTTCCAGTGTTTCACCAGTGCTTGGAATTCCATCAAAGTAAAATGTTTTCTCAGTATGGCGGACCCATGATTGGACTGCTCGCTTCACGTCTGAAACACTGGCCTCCCAGGAACTCCTTTAATGACGCCAAAAACATGTGGAAATGGCTTGTAGCGAGATCAGGACTGTATGGGAGATGTGGCATGGAGATTTCCTGTAATGTGCAAGTAGTGTTTGTGAATGATGCGAGAAGTAATGAAGCGAGAAGTTTCATTACAAGTCCTGGTATGATTTGAACACCCCTCTTATTATTATTATTATTATTATTATTATTATAGCTGTATGTTTTTCAGGAATACTGTGTCCTTGAAGAACAAACTATATGGTTTCTTTATTACGAGCATTTCTTTATTACCACAGCTGACAATCTGATTTGTGCATTTGACTTGCACTTCCTGATGCAACACTGCAATTTTTAATTTGACTTCAGACCAGCAATAAGGATGATCTAAATCCAGAGTCTGAGTTTGAGCACAAAGTCAAATTATACTTATAACAAATTAACTGTTAATATTTAGGAAGTAAACCTATTTTCAGCTTCCTCACTATGAGTGCTGCTTTCACAATGAATCAATGCTTGTTAGCATCTTGTTAGCTCTTCTCTAAAAGCCACCGCGTTTGTCCCTTTTTTCAACATCCTCAAACTGTATATTTGAAACAAGCTATTTCCTAAATTTAAATCTGGCTTTAGCTCTGATTATATCTTCACTTTATTGCTGCACTTGTGTTTAAGAGCAGGTATAATTGAAGGGAAGCATTATCAGATTTTCTGCCCCAAAGTAACCAACAAAAGCCAAACAACTGTGACATGTTTGTAGATCAGCATCAGACAACCTCGGACATGAGAAAAGTCAGGGTTCAACATCCTTAATTATAGCTATACTACTAATCTCTAGGGTAGACAGGAAAATAGAGTGCGTCATGGCAGCTGATATGTATCCAGAACTAGGACAGTCGCTTCCCTATAAGGATGGGACCCAATTATTTGGGTGGAGATGTTCTCTTATCTGGACACTGTGCCCTGTGGGAGAGCACATCCTCACATTAACTGCCATGTCTTCAACCCACCAATCTACTTTTAATGCCTAGAATATACAGTTGAAGTCGCAAGTTTCCATACAGCTATAGGTTGAAGTCCTTAAAACCATTCCATAGGTTTGCCAAGTCTGTTAGCACATCTACTTTATGCATGACTCAAGTAAAGTTTCCAAAAATTGTTCTTGGATAGATTATTTCATTCATAAAACACTATTTCATAATTTCAGTGGGACAAAAGTTTACATACCCACAATTGAAAGGGCCTTTAAACAGCTTGATGAATGACTTTAAAAGGCTAATTGACATTATTTGAGTCAACCTGTGTTTTGTGTATACTTGTGGATGTATTTTAAAGCATTCCTTCAAACTCAGTGCCTATTTGTTTGGCATCATGGGGAAATCGTAAGAAATCAGCCAAGACCTCAGGGGGGGAAAATGTGAACCTCAGCAAAACTGGTTCATCCTTGGGAACAATTTCCAAATGCCTGAAGGTAAGTAATTCATCTGTACCAACAATGCTACGCAAGTATAAACACCGTGGGACCACACAGCTATCATGTGCAAAAAATGACAAATCAATGCCAGAACAGCAGCAAATTACCCTTTAAAGTTATTAGAGTAAACAGGTAGAAATGTACCTACATCCACATTAAAACAGGGATTATATAGACATACTGTAACTTGAAAGGCTGTTCAGCTAGAAAGAATCCAATGCAGCAAAACCACCATAAAAAAGTCAGACTACAGCTTTGAGGCAAACATCTTATTTACTGTTTAAAAATGTAACTGTTTGGCCATAATGACCACCATTATGTCTGGAGGTGAAAGAATGAGGCTAGTAAGCCAAAGAGCACCATCTCAACCGTGAAGAAGTGGGTTGGTGGCATCATTTTGTGGGCGTGCTTTGCTCCAGGAAGGACTTGTACAATTCACAAAAATAGACAGCATCATAAGGAAGGAAGCAATTGAAGCAACATCTAAAAACCTAAGCCAGGAAGTTAAAGCTTAGTCGGAAATGGTTCTTCCAAATGGACTCTAGCCCCAAGCATACTTCCAAAGTTGTGGCAAAACAATAAAGTTAACCTACTGGAGTGGCCCTGAACTCAATCCAATAAAAAAAAAAACCTGAAAAAGTATAAAGAGCAACAAGGCCTACAAACCTGACTCAGTAACACCAGTTCTTTCAGAAGGATTGGGCTAAAAATTCCTTCTTCTTGCAAGAAGCTTGTAGAAGGCTACCTGAACCATTTGAACAATTTAAACCATTGTTATGTTGGAATATTACCAAATACTAACTACATTACGCGTGTGTGTACAGTATAAACTTCTAACCTACTGGGAACGTGATGAAAGAAATAAAAGGTGAAATAAATCTTTCTCTCTACAATTCTTCTCACATTTCACATTCTTAAAATAAAGTAGAGATCCTAACTGCCCTGAGGCAGAGAAGGTTTACTAGGATTAAATGTCAGGAATTGTGAAAAAAAAAAACTAAGTTTAAATGTATTTGGCTAAGGTGTATGTAAACTTCAAGCTTCAACAGTAGATGAAACATTTGCAAACCATAAGTACTACTGCACAACATAAATGGTTTGCTTTGGGTTGCTAGCCTACAAATGATGTTTAAACTAACAATGTATGTTACTCCAATTCTGCAAAAGGTGCATTAGGGTAAGTACTGTATAAAAGGTATTCTGGATTTATACATGCCATACTGTAGTTAGAGCAGCTGTGCAATAGACAAAAATAGAAAAAGTCACAGTGACTGGCAATTTCTCTTTACACTCAGAATACAATTTTGTTTCATTTTGCCTAATCCCCACTTTGTGGAGCTATTTGTCTTTTTTTTCTTCTTTTTTTATATAAATACTGCAGAAAAATAGTAGCAAAACAGGTTTCTATAGGCAACACTTCTTGCACGCATGTTTGCAACTGATCTCACTCACGAAGCTGTGTCTTTGTTCAGACTTGCAAACATCAGAACATAGTTTTCTCTAAAAGCAAGGAGCAGGTGTGTCTTTGCATGCCCTGTTTCCCAAATCAAGCCGGTTATATGCTATATAAATAGCTGGGATTCCACTCTGAAATGAAAAAGACTAGTCTTAACATGCCATCTACCAACTCCAAAAGATCTTGGAAACCGTAACCAAACAGACCACATCTGCACAACTTTTGTTCTGTACTTTATTCACTGCAAAGCTCTTATACACATAGATACATGCAAAGATTAAATCAGGAATAAACTTTTATTTTATTTTTTTAAGACAAATAAACTATCATTTTGTGCAGTCTTATCTTTTATCTTAGTCTTATTAATAAGCCCTAGAGGGTCAAAACTGCGTGTTAGATATGTTTCCTTCAGGTCTTGAAAAAAAAATCTAAATAAATCTAAATAAACAGAGCTAGATAACATTATATAGAATTAGATTTTTTTTTAAATACTACAAAATACAAGTCTATAAATAAAACCAGGCCAGCTGAGGTTATGGTCACTGAAAATAAGCTTCTTTTTAAAGGTGCTGAATTATGTCCAAATACCGAGTGAAGAAGGTGGTGTGCATAAATCTTAACCAACACTCTAAAAACAAAAACATTCAGAAATATTCAGTTTTTCCGTTTATATAACACTTAAACTTAATACTGATACTGGGTAGGTTTTCAACTTTTCCAATTAGTCAATTCAACTCTTGTGCATACAAAGTAAACTTTACAGAGCAAATGAAACACACACAAAAAAATCCAAATTAAAATTAACTATAACTTTGCCAGTGGACACCAAGAAGTCATGCAGTTGAATGAAAAAGTTCTGTATTTATAAAGATCAGTATAATAAAGGAGGAATTAGGCTTTAAAAAGAGACATTATGGACTGATTTGTTTTTGAAAGATAAGTTTAAAAGACACAAGCAAGAACATGCTTAATACAGTGAATTTGACGTAGAAAAATAACACGCTGACACAAAGGGTTAGCATTAATATTTACTACATTCTGAAATATAAGAGGCAATGGTTATTGCTTGGATTTATCAGTTTCTCACACTAACACAAAACGTCTGCATGTTAACTCCCTAACAAAGTGGCTACACCTAGTCTAATTTATAACTGAGACAAAAGTGCTGCAGGATTACAGGTTGGGACTGGTGCAGATATGTATGCCTGAAGAAGCGAAACTCTTTGCATTAACCCTAACTAGAAACACTTGTTTAGTAATTTATGCTTCATTGCGTGTTCGGACTTGTACACGGCTGATCAGGCAAAACAAATCCCTCATGCACACAAGCTGGTTTTTTTTTTTTCTTTTTTTTTCCTTTCAGGAATTCGTTTCTGTTTACTAGCACTGCTTAATCATGTAGCATCTCATCCTTTGATCTACAGTGGTTGTCAAATGTAGAAAAATTCTCAATTAAAAAAAAAAAAAGACAATCAAGGTATTAAGAATCATTTGTTATTTCTTGCCGTGAGATTGCTATACAACGGTCAATATTTAGTATGAAGTCCTTTGATCTTCAAAACATGATGGGCATAGAGTCAAAAAGACTATTGCAGCATTCTGGTGTCACTTGTTCAATCCCTGTTTGCTTGACTGCTTCCGCAATTCATGTACAGAAATTTGGCACAGAAGTTTGTTGTTTACTTAAGAATTCCATAGTTTTAGCCATTTTTGTGCAGAGCTGGATGAACAGTTATGTTGTTTTTTCCTGACACCTTTTTAAATTATGCTGTAGAGAAACCTGTTCTGAACTGCAAAACTCTCCCCCACACAATAAAAAATACACACAAACACCAGTCACAGACCCGTTTTTGCATTTCCAGCCTAACGCCAACTAATTGTGCTTTTAACATCTTGAAATGGAAGAAGATGGGTAAATGTTTTTCTAATTGAGAAGATCAGTCATTATGATTGTTTTTACAATTTCTGTGGGCAGCATTCATGCATTATGCAACCAAATAGGACTATGCATGAAGGAACATCAATAGCTGTACATTCTTAAGAGCAGCACAATGCATTAGTGTGAAAAGCAGAGAAAAGGGTTCACATAACAGCTCTTGGAGTATAGAAGCATTCACGTTGCAAAAAGGCTCCAAGCCTCCAGTAGCACTTTAGGAGGTTTGGTAGGTGTCAAATAGTGGAGTAACAGTGCCGTCCTTCCATTCAATCAGGATCTCCCCACGCTGAATGGATGGAGAACGAGGTGGTTTCATGGGATGTTTGGTGAGAGGAGCTTTTTCACAAGACACTGGTGAGCCGGGCTGACTGGCTTCATTATTGGATGTGTATGACTTAAGAACCATAACAGTTTTCCTCCGGCTGTCATACAAATAAACAAAATTAGAAGGACTGACTAGAATAACAGGAATGCCCTGTACAGTTGCAAACATGATATTCCACACATTGTACAAATAAAGTATTGCGTAATGGCTGCCATGCTCAAGAACTAACTCATGCTGAAGAAACTCAAGACAATCAATCATCAACACATCAGTCACACAATATGTGGAACATTAATCATATTCTAACCAAGGAAATAACCCCACCTATTTTGATAGATGTTGAGAAAGAGGATGACCATCCCAGTGATGAGAGCAAGGGAGCTCAGAACCAGCATGGTCACCTTCCATTCCATTCCTTTAAAAGACACATACACATAGGTGTTTAGGTTGTTATAATTTGTCATTTGTAGGCAATATGTTCTCATGCTGTGGTAACTTGGGATTTATACGTTGAGGGTAAGCTTTCTTGATTCATGGGTACCAACAGTGGGACGGTTTTCCAAACTTGGCTCCTTGAGCAAGACCATCAGTTGAATCCAAATTTAAGTCACTTCAGGTAAATAACAGCCAAATGAGTAAATGCAAGTGAAACATGCTTAACCAATAGCAAACAGTTTTCCGGGTAGATCTGGTTTCATAAGGCAAGACATGGCTTCCTCCATGTAATTAGAATAATCAGTTTCAGTGGAACTGTCATACATTCGTAAAGATAAGAATAAGATTGATGAATGGTACAGTAAGTCATGCCATACCATTTGATATGTACCCAAAATACATAATATAATTTTTATAATACAATTGTGATCTTTTTTCTCTCAGTCGTCTTTTTAAAGAAAATCCTGACTGCGTCATAATTTGTTTGTCAAATCCTAAGTTTTAAAGACTCAGGGCTTGTAAGGTCAATATAAAGATCCTATCAAATGGTCACATTGGTTTAGTTCTGTACAGTAAAGATCTCATTTAAAAATGGGCTGTTTATGTAACATCTCAGCAGCAAACTTATTTCCTCTCTTGTCTGTTGCAACCACTCAGCATTCAGCATCACCAGTATACTGTTTACTGGTCTGATCATCTGTCATCATCTGCACCTGTTTCTCACTGGTTCATGCCGTAAGCTCGATGTTTTTTATATTTCGGTGATTCATTGGGCACTGTGTAGTTTAACAGACAAAAAAATCCTCTGAAACTGTTCGAGTACATGAAAACAAGAGCCAAAAACTTGCCAAAACTGGGTGTCAACAACAAAGTGCTTCGGGAAGCCCTATTCCTCAAAAAATATAAGGACGTTTGCCTTCTGCTGCCCCCATGTGAGCGTCAATAGAACTGTTGTCACAAACCAGTTTCATTCTCCCAGTTTATAATCTCAAGTACTGCTACAAAACATTAGTGACGGGTTATGATCAACAAAGATAAATGATATATAATGAATGAATAATGCTAAATTATCACAAATGCATTTATCATAGGGGTTTCTAAACATTTGAATGTACCCTGCTTCTGTGATGAAATTTTTATTTTTTTTTAAATCCCTTCCACTGCAAGATCTTTCTGAATATGTTTAAACCATTGTTTGGCATGGCCTAAACCTGAAGGATTTTCATAATCACCTTCCCACCCACAGAAACACTGGAAAAATGCCAGCATGTCAGAATGGTGCGAATGCTGGCTCTGCATCAGTCTTAGTACACACATCACTCAAATTCTTGGCTGGTCTCAATTAGTGATGTGCACAAACTTGTGCTGTTACACAGCACACAGTAATTATCTATTGTAAATCCGGCCATGACATTTTTAAAGAATTTTGATTTTTCATTTTCAATTTTGGAGCTAAATTTCAATATCACAAAATATTAATTTAAATCAAACCCAAACTACTTAAAGAAAACATGGAATTAAAACTAAATAGTATTTTTAATCTACAGTATCTAAACTATCTTTTTATCTGGAACATATTTTATATTTAGTTTTTGGCAGACCAGAATTTAACCAGAATACCACATCACTTTTATACTGTAGAGTATATATTATATATAAGAGGTTTATTATCCAGTGTTGTACAGTCAGGACACAGGACTAACAATTCACTAATAGCACTAAATAATTTATATTTCTTACTTTATTACTGATTCAGATTGGACTGTGGCATTCTTTAGTTTGGGAATGACTGATATAATTCAAACTACCACAACCAGGAAGTTTCTAAGGATCCTCTAAATGTATCAGCGTTTTTGTTGTGCACATCTCACAAAAAGCAAAAGGCTCCCTCTGGCACAAGTCTCTAGTCTAGCAAACTTAAAAAAATAAAATAAAATAAAAAGCTGAATCGACTGTATAAGCAACTGAGAGTGTGGGTGAGTCTGTGGCTGTGGGTGACAGTTAGCAACACTGAACCTACTGTAGCTAGTTTGCCTTCAAATAATGATATTAGCTAAGCAGTTTTAGAGAACAATAAAAACCTTTAAATATTTTATCCCCTTTTTATTTTCTTATCCTTAATGCTCTTTTGACTCCTAAACTTTACTTTGTTTTTCATGCTAGCATAAAAACTCCTGCTAGGTAAACATGCTAGCTATGATAGAACGGTATCAGAACAACCATTGCATCACAGCCTGTACTGCAAGGAGCTTAGCAGGCTAAGAGTTCAATGTTGTTGATCTGGCCTCCAATTTCCCCAATTCTCAATCTAACCAGGAGATGTGCTGGACAAACAAGTCTGATCCTTGAAGGCCCCACCTCGCAACTTCTAGCACTTAAAGGATCTGCTGCTAACATCCTGGTGCCAAATACAATACAAGACCTTTAGACGTCTTATAGAGTCATGCCTCAGGGGATCAGAGTTGTTTTGGTAGAACCTAAAACCTAGGTGGTTTTAATGTTAATGTTTTAATATATGTTTATATGTGTTTCTATGATACTAACCGACATCACAAATGGTAAAATATGATCTGAGATTCACCTAACCAAAACTAATTAGTGACCTGCAGAGCTAAAATATGTTTGGCTCTAAATGTTTTGTACATTATACTCACCATACACAAATATACCAGGTTCCCCCAAATCAGTGCTACTGTTTGAGTGAGGAAATGCAGTGGTAAAGTGTAAAGGCTCTGTAGGTTTTGGAGCATCCAATTCCAGATTTACTTGAGCTATAAAGATGACACATAACAGAACTGAGTATATATCCAGTACAAGTGAAATATCTGTTAAAAAGTTCATGAATACATTTTAAGTTCAGTTCAGCTTTTTTTAGGTTGTTACATTAGCAAAAGTTGGTGATCATAAAAATTGGTGTTAAAATAATTATGGTAAAACCACCAATGTTTTATGTAATGTAGTGAACAGAAAGCAAAATCATTACAACGATACATGATGTTAGAACCTACTGATGATCTGTAATAGGTTAGAAATTGAGCTTGTAGTAAAATAAATGGATGAAATTTTATGTATTTGTTAGGTGGAGTGATGGCTTTGGGTGATATCTAAAATTCCCACATAAATGAGGGTAATGGTACTCGACAAAACTGCTCTTACGCTGCCACAGGCGAATTTTAGCAATGATTTTTGGTTCCATTTTCTCAGGCTCTTTCTGTGGTTCCTCACACACTATTCGCTCATTCAGTGTCTTCCACTTGGTACTCTTCCCTCGCTCCGTGGAAAGAAAGATATCAGACGAGTCATAGCGCACACTCAAATGGAAGCCCGTTCCATACAATGTGAGATGGCCCTTTTTTGAGCAACTCCAGACCTGAGTCTCATTATCTTCGGCTCTGCATTCTAAGAGACCCACGGTTCCCTGATCTTGGATGTTGTGAGCTGTCAAGCATTTTCCTGTGTTTGCGTTCCTCAAGGAGCGTGTCTTAGGGTTCCACTGCCATTCTTGAAAGACAGAACCTGGATTACACTCGTCCAAAATAAATTTTCCGTTGCCTTCTACATCCTGAACTTGCACACACTTTCCCAAAAGCTCGTTCCTCAGGTTCAGAGCTGCTACTTCTAAAAGAGGAAGACAACATAAGGCTTGGAACTAAATCAAGCAGTTTTAAAAGAAATATTGAAATTCTACCACTTGGCTACTTGATGTAAATTATGGCAAGAAATCTAATACAGTCGACCCTTGGATTACGAGCATAATTCGTTCCGGAAGTGGGCTCATATTTCAAAACTCTCGTAAACCAAATCGAATTTTCCCATAAGAAATAATGGAAACTCAAATTATTCGTTCCACAGCCCCAAAAATAAACACATAAAAACAATTAACACAAAATTTAAAGTAAAAATAAAACAAATTAACCTGCTCCGTATACCTTTACTATAACCTCATACAGTGGAACCTCAGACCTCAGAATTTCTTATACTTATTCTTATGACCTGCTTTATGAGTGGGTCCTACTACACACTGACTACTACACACAGTAAGGGATGTGCACTAAGACCCAGCAGTGGAGACGATTACCCACAACTCCACAGCACAAGAGAGAGAAAAACCGTTGGCTCAGCTGTGATCACGTAAGACGAGCAAAGATTTGTAATAAATTTTGATTTGATAAACGAATAAGTCTTGGTTTACGATCACCGAGTATCATATATCACGGATGCGCTTCTTGTTTTGACGCAGAGCGTCATGTGATCACAACTGAGCCAATGGTTTTTCTTTCTCTTGCGCTGCGGAATTGTGGGTAATCGTCTCCCCTGCTGGGTCTTAGTGCGCGTCTTACTGGTATAATCAACATCCGTGAACGCGTGTACTGTTTACTATAACACACTGACCACGTTTGTGCGCATAAAACACATTTTATTTTGTGTTTGTAAACGCATGTGTACAGCGCGCGTGTACTGTTTCTTATTACAACAGCGTGTACTGTTTCTTATTCTTATGTTTCGTGCGTGTAATGCAAAAGAAAGTCTCATTAGACAGATTAAAGATCCATTTTCTCCCTCTCTGTTTCAGCCTGTCGTTATGTGTGCGCGCGCGTAATTTGACACACTCTCTCTCTCTCTCGGCTTTACACCGACCCACCGCCTCTCTGCTTCACACACACAAACACACTCTGCTCTACACAGAAACACTGCACTTTCACGACTCTTTTCAAAGGTAAAGTGCAGAATCATTTGTTTGTTTGTTTTTCTTTACAGCAGTGATTCCGTTAGTATGCGCTCACACGAGTGTCATTAGCTCTTCAAGACCTTCAAGGATCTTCGTGCCAGAGCTCCAAAGTCCCGTAACGAAGAATTCATAGAAGTGCTAGAGCTTGCCGTGGTTGGTGGGTTTCCTCCAGGTAATCCGGGTTTCCTCCCACAGTCCAAAGACATGCAGAATTCTCAAATTCCCTGTAGTGTGTGAATGTGTGTGTGAATGTTCTACCATGGGCGTACAAGAAGGGAATAAATACAATGGTCACCATTGGCCTCCACGGTCCCTAGATGTAGGGTTTCAAGCTCTTTCATCAGTAACCAAGCAACCAACGCATTACCGAAGGTGTTCTCCCAGAGACGTCATTGCAGCATCAGAGCGCCAGCCAATCAGCGACGCAGTGATTCCCTACCACTGAAGGTGAATCAGAGAGGAAGACCGCAACGCAACGCAGGTAAACAGACAAAGCTTCATATCTTCCTGAAATTATTGCTTGCTACATAACTAAACCATAAGATTAAACCCAAGGCTCTGTTCTTGTGACTTTCTCAGGTCTAGTAAACAATACTAAAAAACTCCATTTAACTTTCACCCTTGAACTGTTTGTGTCTGTGTTTGCGCGTGTGTGTTTAAGTAGCGTAGTTTAATGTATAGTAGATTAGTCAAATAAATTCTTGTTTCTTTATAAAGAACTGTTGTCTTGGTTGTGTATTTTAAAGTCTAAACATTTGCCCAGATCTTAAGTTACCTTGCTCATAATTGCTAAAAACTAGATTTTGTCATCATCGGTGGCCACGTGATACGCAGAACTGGTAAGATACACTGAATTGTACTAAACGGTGAACGGGTAAGTCGATAAAGTGTACATTATACATTTTAATTCAGTTTGATAAAATTAACCCAAATCTTTTAAAGATTCGATTCACCTCTGAACCAGAACTGAAACCCTACATCCAACTAGGGACTGTGGAGGCCAATGGTGACCATTGTATTTATTCCCTTCATGGTAGGACCTCCAGTCAACATTCACACACTACAGGGAATTTGGAACGCCAATTAGCCTAATCTGCATGTCTTTGGACTGTGGGAGGAAACCAGGATTAACTGGAGGAAACCCAAGCACGGGGAGAACATGCAAACTCCATGCACACAGAACCAATACGGGAATCGGACACAGGACCTGGAGGTGCAAGGCGACAGTGCTAACCACGAAGCCACTGTGCCGGCGCACATCTTTATATTCTACCATTAACTCATAAAGAATAATAATTCACTGGATAATTGCATGAAAGAACAGGTATAGATGTATTTCTATTAAAGTGCTCAGTAGGTTTTTTCATCATATTGATTACTTGTATTTATTTATATTTCAACTGTTATTTAACTCAACAGTTAATTATAAGGACCAAGTATCAGCAGTGGTGTGCTCAGGAACTAACACGAGAGGATGAATGGGATGTTTTCATTAATAGTGCTGTGCTAATATACAGTCTTTTTATACTAGATTAAGCTCCTCTTGACAGGTTAGATTTTTTTTAATACAGTGACAATGGTAGAGTATGCTGGTGGTGGCATGGTAATTATGGTTCTAGCCTACTTTTCAGAAGTTCTTGAGTTTACATCCCAGCACAACTAATCTGCCACTGTTGGGCCCTTGAGCAAGGTTTAAACCTCACTGCTACAAAAGTACAGTACTACCGTGTTTTGTGGCTCCAGGTAACATGCACTCTCACTCACTCATCTATACTGCTTCATCCTTTATACAGGGCTGCAGAGGGCCTGGAGCTTATCGCAGGAGACTTAGGGGACAGGGCGGGGTACACCCTGGACAGTGGGGCCAAACCATCAGGCAATTTGGGAATGCCAATTAGCCTAATCTGCATGACTTTGGACTGTGGGAGGAATCCGGAGTACCTGGAGGGAACCCACCAAGCACAGAGAGAACAAGCAAACTCCATGCATGAGGCAGGAATCGAACCCGGAACATAGAGATGTACTGTAAGGTGACAGTGCTAACCACTACGCCACTATGCCGCCCGCCAGTTATGCAAAGGAAGGAAATATATAACTGTACTGTACACATGTCCAGTACAGCCAATCACAAAATCCACACTTTCATGGAATATCCTCCAGTGTTGGCTGATCATCTCTCAGACAAGGTCAATGCAGAATAAAAATGAATAACATTTAAGTGTATTCCCTGATCTAACACAACCATTTCAGTCACTCTACTTATTGAATACATTTATTCAAAAGTCTAATGTTCAGGGCAGGGGGCTCTCCAGCACCAGGGTTGGATTGCAGCAAGCATTCTACACATTCAACTCATCATGTACAGTATACCTTGAAGGAAAACTGTGGTGAGCGTCAAAGAGCACATCCTGATCCAGGGTCCATCCATAACAGCGCTGATTACAAGTCCAAGTCCGAAACACAGGGCTTTCCGAGGTGTTAATGTACTGTAGTGTAGTTCAGCAGCAAACTCATCTGCTTAGGCGCTCTGAGACTGAACAGCGTGTTTTCCAGAGGAGGAGAAAGATAAGCGATTTATGGCTGGTCACAGCAGAAGCGCTGGACTCGGTAGAGAATACTAATGAACCAGACATAATAGGAGGCGATAAACTACATCTCTGTGCGTGAGGAAAGAGAACATCCCTCCGCAGGGGGAAAAAAATGGACTTGTTCAATAAAACAGACTTTTAACACAATAAAACGTTTAAACGTACATGTAGGGTCCCAATTCAGATATTTCAACTAACTTAAGTATAATACATGCATGCTACTGTTGTAATTAAAACGATAATAATACTCCGATATAAAATCTAAATAGAACATAACGGAACGGTTAAAAATATATAGACAACAGCGCCCCTACAGGCCACAGCTACTACTACAATTCCAACAACAACTACAGTAATAGAAAGAGGAGTAAAAGTTGCATGTTAAAACAGATAAACAGAAATTCAGCTCAGATGATCTGATCAGACTGATCTGTGCCGGTTTATCTTCAGGCAACTCTCAGAAGACTTGGGGCATAAGGTGGGGTACACCCTGGACAGGATGCCAATTCATCGCAGGGCAAACACGCGCACACACACACATTAATAAACCTAATCTGCATATCTTTGAAATGTGGGAGGAAACTGGAGTACCAGGAGGAAACCTACCAAGCACGGGGAGAACATGCAAACATATCAAACGAGAATTAATATACTGCACAAAAAAAAAAATTAAGGTACCACTTAGTCCTGGTTTGACTTGAACCTTACATACACATATGAGGGGCGTTCAAGTCAAATCAGGACTAAATGTTCCCTTAATTTTTTTTTGAGAAAATCCTATTATAGGAAAATTTTGACACTGGTCGGTCTATTGGTACTGTTAGTGACTATAATTTCGTAGGATATTATAATTTAAAATTTGTATTCATAATTTGCATAGAAATATTATATATATATATGTATTCTCAGTCCGTTTGAAATCTATTCTAAAATGTGTGGCTGCATGCTCTGCAGAGGGCATATTCCTTTCTACTAGATATTATAACTTTTATAAATCATTTAAATAGAAATATTAACATTTTACTTTAATACCTTCAAAGTCATGTGACCTATTGGTTTAACATCTAATTGCACACCGCTCTATATAAAATATCATGGTTTTGATCTTTTTAAATAAATATTTATTAGAAATTTTATCTTTTTACTTAAATAACATACAGGTCATATGACCAATATCGATTCTTAAAAATGTGTCCTGCAGAGGGCACACTTCCTTTTATTGAATATCATTACTTTGTTTACTTACAAATATATCTTTAATGTTGTTGTTGGTGGTTTATCGTCTGCCCCCGGCAATGGGATAGCGGATGATCCGGTCCGACTCAAGCTTGGCACAGGTTTACACCACATTCCTGACACAACTCTCCCATTTTATCCAGGCTTGGGAACAGCACTGAATCCAGTGGCTGGGGTTTGGGCACTAGCTGGGAATCGAACCCAGGCCTTCTCTGTATGACAGGTGAGACACCTACCACTGAACCTACCATAATCTCCCAGTCATGTGAGATGTTGTAAAATGTATGGCTACATGTCCTGTAGTAGACATGAAATCTTTATAAAATATATACTGTATATTAAATATCTAAAAAAAAAATTGTTTTTTAAATAATATTTTAAATATTAGTCCGCTGAAAACTTATACACTTTCTTTTGTATTTTATTTCAAGTGATTCCAAGACTTCCAAGTCATGTGACTAATGCTTCCACCCTTTTGTTTGGGATATGATGCCTTGACATATTTGTCTATAATAGAAATATTATTAGCAAATCCAAAGTAAAATATCTTGTAAAAAGCTATTACTTTGATAATAGATTTTATTTATATTTTTTTATGTAACATTTTCTGGAAAATAAATTTTTCTGGCCTGTAATATAAACAGTATACAAGATGAATGAATGAATGAATGAATGAATGAGTGAATGAATTTTCTGGAAAACATGCTATAACTTAATAGCTTCCTCTCACAACTTATACAGTGGGCATGATAGATGTATAATAAATATACAGTATATGATAGATACTGTAGAACAATTCTTTTATTTCTGCGTAATTTCTTGATGCTGGAAGTAATTCTTTACTTCTTTACTAGCTTGATTTGCATGATTCTGGAAGGGTTCTGGTTTAAAATCTGAGTAAATGCCTCTGAATAAAAATGCTTGCTGTAATGCAGTGGTGCAAACGCTGAACTTCTATTACTGGAATGTTAAATGGGAAAGGCTGTGACCTCCTCTTGTTCTGGTGCCAATAAGTCAGAACATTTTTACTAAGAAAAGGTTTTTTTACTTTTCAAGTGTTACTTACTAATGTAGTAACTTTATGTTGTACTGAATAATGTAGTGAGTAATTTATCAAATTGCCAGATAATGTTACTCATACACCCGTGCCAATATTAAAAAAAAGAAGTGTGAACCATTTGAGTGGGTGTACAAAGCTGGTGTCAAAGTTCTTTGTGCTACTGAAAAGAATGAACCTCTTGTACTGTAGCTGACCTCCTACGTGATTCTAACAGTTTGAATCAGGCCTTTGACAGGAAAGTGTTGCAAAATATGTTTACAGAGGCTTTCACACAATTTGTGTTTAACAGTAACACATATTTAATTGTTTTAGGTGCATTACGTGTCTACTTATGTACATTAATATTTTTATGATGTGATTTGCTTTTAAATAATATGAAGTGATTGGCTTCACAGTGTTTCTTACGGTATGTACACTTCATGAGTTACATTAATTACGATGAATTAATTAATTACAATTAAATAAAGAATCATTAAGAAAAAAAGAAAGAAAGAAATTGTTGAACTTATTGTCTGTGCATAAGTATAAAATAATTGTTATTTTGGTGAGTCACATGATAAGAATTTAAGGTAAACTCTATCTCTTTGGACCCTGAAATAAAGAACGTTTTTGTTCATTTGTATATTTCCTTTTCCTCTGCAAGACAAAAGTTGTCCTCTAGCTTTGTTCTTTAATAAGTCAGGATGTGCTGAGGTACTCATTATTAATCTTGTTGACCTTTGGCGGAAAACCTCTAGCTTGTCTTCACACAAAAAGTCCTAATATCGCAATATATTCTGTGTTGCTGGAGGTTTTAGTTTGTTTGGTGAAGGTGTCTCTGGTGGATGTGGTTTTCTTTGCAATTCTTTCTTTGCACGAGATGCAGGGATTACTCTCATGGCCCTGCCATTTCGTCTTGGTTTCCTTGGGGGAGATTCTGTTTTGTTTATTGACTGAGCTTCCTGTATTTTCTGTGGAACTGCAACTTCAGTTTTCTTTGAGTCGATCATAACCTCCTGTTTGAATAATAAGATTGAGCACACATTACTGTAAATCTGTGTCTAATACTATATATATGCACGGGTGAAACTCGAAAAATTAGAATATCGTGCAAAAGTTCATTTATACAGTAATTCAACTTAATTATGAAAAATCACAGCTTGAACTATCTTGCTTTGCATGTAATGAGTCTATCTCATACTGTATATTAGTTTCACCTTTTGAGATGATTATGGCTTACAGCTCATGAAAAACCCAAATTCACAATCTCAGAAAATTAGAATATTGTGAAAAGGTTCAATATTCTAGGCTCAAAGTGTCCCATAACACCTGCAAAGGGTTCCTGAGCCTTTAAATGGTCTCTCAGTCTGGTTCAGTAGGAATCATGGGAAAGACTGCTGACCTGAAACTATCAAACCATCATTGACATCCTCCATAAGGAGAGAAAGCCTCAAAAGGTAATTGCTGTATCAAAGCACATTAATAGAAAGTTATGTGGAAGGGAAAAGGATTGGAAAGGATTGTCAGGAAAAGGCTCAGTGTTGGGGACTGAGGATGGAGTCAGTGCATCAAGAGCCACCACACACAGACGGATTCTGGACATGGGCTTCAAATGTCATATTCCTCTTGTCAAGCTGCTGCTGAACAACAAACAACATCAGAAGCATCTTACCTGGGCTAAAGAAAAAAAGAACAACTTTTGCATCTCATTTGGAAACAAAGGACCCAGAGTCTGGAGGAAGAATGGAGAGGCACACACTGCAAGATGCTTGAACTCCAGCGTGTTTCCACAGTCTGTGTTGATTTGGGGAGCCATGTCACCTGCTGGTGTTGGTCCATTGTGCTTTATTAAGTCCAAGGTCAACACAGCCGTCTACCAGGGGATTTGAGAGCACTTCATGCTTCCTTCCTTCCGCAGACGAGCTTTATGGGGATGCTAACTTCATTTTCCAGCAGGACTTGGCGCCTGCCCACACTGCCAAATGCACCAAAACCTGGTTCAGTGACCGTGGTATTACTGTGCTTGATTGGCCAGCAAACTCGCCTGACCTGAACCTCATGGGACATTGCTAAGAGAAAAATGAGAGACATGAGATCGAACAATGCAGAAGAGCTGAAGGCCGCTATTGAAGCATCCTGGTCTTCCATAACAACTCAGCAGTGCCATAGGCTGATAGCTTCCATGCCACACCGCATTGAGGTAGTAATTGCTGCAAAAGGGGCCCAAACCACGTACTGAGTACATATGCATAGGTTCGATATGTTCTATGTACAATCCTTTTGTTCTATGTACAGTACAATCGTTTTATTGATTGCATATAATATTCAAATTTTCTGAGATTGTGGATTTGGGATTTTCATGAGCTGTATGCCATAATCATCTCAATTATGACAAATCATGGCTTGAACTATCTTGCTTTGCATGTAATGAGTCTATCTCATATTTTTTTCACCTTTTAAGTTGCATTACTGAAATAAACGAACTTTTGCACGATATTCAAATTTTTCGAGTTTCACCTGTATATATAATGATTTATCATATCAGTTTTGGTTGATACAAAATCATTAGGATTTTTTATACAATTACCTGTAATTGATTTGAGATTTTGATAACCGGCACACAGCCTTCAGCCCAGGAATCTGGAACTGAGGGTGTGGGTGCTGTGTCTTCCTGTAGCAGTGAGATTGTTTCTACATCATCACCTTCATCATGCATAAGGTACTGCCACTTGGCCAGCTGGAGAATGGTATTCTCTGCCCAGGCCACAGTGAATGGAATTATCTATACAGGGGGGGAAAAATAACACACATACATACTGTATATACAGTATAAAAGCAACACATCATATCTTACATTATTAAATCAGTGTTTCATATAAGACTAGTTGTGTCTTTAAACCTCAAAGCTCATAAATCATGAAACTAAAACAAATGTTGGATTGGATGACTATGATTAATGGCATTTGTTTTTTTATTTATATTTATGTTGTGGTAAGTTAGGAAAAAAACATGGTCTTAGAGAAAAATATTTTTACCTCTCTGACCACTAAAATCACATTTTTCTTTAATTTTCAAAAGTTAATAAAAAAATCTAGTATAAAATGTTTCATTGAATAACCATCAATAGGATTGTTTTGAAATATACATTATAAAGGTTAAACTCCCACCAGCAATGTGGCCTTACACGTCCAGGGTCAAGGGTTCGATTCCCAGCTCATGACTGTGTATGTGTACAAGTTTGCATGTTCTCCCCATGCTTGGTAAGCTTCCTTCAGGTACTTTCCTTCCCCAATCCAAACTCATTCAGAGTTGGCTAATTGGCCACAGTGTGTGAATGTGTATGTGAATGCATGCTCTACAATGGACTGGCACCGCATCCAGTGTGTTCCCCGCCTAGTGCCCTGAGTCCACTGGGATGAGCTCCCAGCTTTCTCCCGTGACCCTGTTCAGATTAAGCGGTATAGCGGTTAGAGGATAAGTGAATGAGTGAAAGTAAACTTCCACCCTTAAGATTTCTCACCTGTTTCTTAAGATACACTTCATAGCATTTCTCTGTCACGTGGGTCATGAGTTCATCGAGGATATCTGACACAATTTCCTCTTCTTCTTCTTCCTGAGCTATCATATTCAGAAACTCAGGCTTGGAAAGATAGACTGGGTCCACATTTTCTACCACGTCCTCAGCTTGTGCGGGATGTGGAGGCTGGGCTGATGTGACATGACCTTTTTCCGCTCGAGTTTTGATGGGTGACATGGTTCCTAAATAGTTTTAATACAAATATTGGTAATCTGTAGGAGGAATCCACATTTGTGCATAAAGTATATTCTTCTCTCAAATATTATATTATATTGTATTGTACTCTTGCATACAAATATTTTCTTCCCACATACAAATAGTCTCTTTTTGCATACATACATTACAGTATACTGTACTCACCGGCCACTTTATAAGTTATACCTTGCTAGTATAGGGTTGCCCCCCTTTTGCCTTCAGAACTGCCTTAATTCGTCATGGCATATTGTATTCAATAGATTTTGGTCTATATTGCCATGATAGCATCACACAGTTGCTGAGGATTTGTCGGCTACACATCCATGACGCAAATCTCCCGTTCCACCACATCTCAAACCTGCTCTATTGTATTGAGGTGTGGTGACTGTAGAGGCCATTTGAGTACAGTGAACTCATTGTCATGTTCAAGAAACCAGTTTGAAATTATTTTAGCTCTGTGACGTGGCGCATTATCCTGCGCCATTACGGGATGGACATGGTCAGCAACAATACTATGGTAATTAAATGATGCTCAATTGGTACTAAGGGGCCAAAAGTGTCCCAGGAATATATCCCCCATACCATAAAACCACCACCATTAAGCCTGAACCATTAATACAAGGCAGGATGGATCCATGCTTTCTTGTTGTTTATGCCAAACTATGACCCTACCTACCATCCAAATGTTGCAGCAGAAATCGAGACTCATCGGGCCAGGCAACTTTTCTACCATCTTGTATTGTCCAATTTTTAGTAGCCTTAGTATCCTGTTCTTAGCTGACAGCATTGGCATCCAGCGCGGTCTTCTGCTGCTGTAGCCCATCTGCTTTCAGGTTCAATGTGATGTGTGTTCAGAGATGCTTTTCGGATTACCTCTGTTATAATGAGATGTTATTTGAATAACTCTTGGCTTTCTATCACCTTGAACCAGTCTGGCCATTCTCCTCTGATCTCTTGCACTGGCTCTCACTGGACATTTTGTCTTTTTCATATCATTCTCGGTAAACCCTAGAGATGATTGTGTGTGAAAATCTCTGTAGATCAGCAATTACAGAAACACTAAGGCCACCTCGTCTGACAGCAACAACCATATCACATTCAAAGTCACTTAAATCACACTTCTTCCCCATTTTGATGCTTGGGTCAGACTTCAGCAGATCGTCTTGACCACGTCTAAATGCCTAAATGGATTGAGTTGCTGCCTGTGATTGGCTGATTACATATCTGTCTTAATAAGTTGAACAGTGTACCTAATGATGTGGTCGGTTAGTGAGACATTTTAATTTATTATTCTGTTATTCATTTTGTGGCTTATTACTGCTCATTATTCCCAGTGTGTACTGTAGATAGAGCTACTGTAATTATTAAACAGCACTTATCCAACTATAAAAAATAAATAATGGATAGAGAATTAGACAGTATAGTTATATACAGTAGCTGTAATGAAGTGACACTGTTGGCTTACCCTGACAAGGTAAGTTGAACTTCTTTTTCTTCTAAATTTGCTGATCTCTAACCTTCACTTCATTTCTGCATTTTTATAAAACGGTAAAACAAAACAAAAAAAGTGGAATGTTTACACTTAGCAGCCATAATCGGACTCTTGTTGCTAGGCAACGTGTTCCGTCAAGTTTTCAGACCACTTCCTTGTCCTAAAAACCTCCACGTGCACTACGTAGGGTGTAGATTGCGCTACTTTCTGCACGTTCAGACTCCGTCTACGTAGGGTGTAAAAGAGCCGTTTGGAAGACACGTACAGCACGCGCGCTACGTTTTGCACACGACACGCTCCGTCACTATGGCTGCGGAAGACGCGCAGTGTTAGTGGTATAGTATGAAGCGGTCTTATCTGTTAGCTCAGTGCTGTGAGATATGTGCGGTCGCGTTCGATTCATTCATAATGTTTGTGGCATTATTTTAGTAATACTGGTGAACCGAGCTAAGTGATCACACATTGTGCAACATATTTATACGAAATGCTCTCTCGGGCTCATTGTAGCAAGCTAGCGTTTAGCTTTCTTCTTTTTGGTGTTAAAACATAAAGTAGAAACCTGGCCAGCTAACTGTCTCGATTATTGTCTTAATAACAGATTTGCTTTCATTGCTTTGACTGAGTCAAAGTTTTCAGTGAATTCAAGTATGCAGATTAACTAAAATATGTCTGATGAAATATACAGTAGAAATCTGATCTCAGATATTATTTTCTTTTCCTGGTCTTTGTCTTCCTCTATTTTGGGTTTGGGTACTGTGTCCTTTCACGTGCCATCCAGCTGTCTTTCTCTCTATAGGTTATATAAATACATAAAGCAGGGTTCAAGTACAGTTCTGGATGGCCACAGTTTGGGGATTTTTCTGCTCAAACACAGCTGACCAGCCTCATCTGTTAACTACCATGTTAAGAGCATATATCAAAAAAAAAAATAAAATAAAAAAATATATATATATATATATATATTTTTTTTTTTTTTTAAATCCCCACACTGTCGACACTGTGTTGGATGTTACCCATCCAGGACTGGACCTGAACACATTTGGCATAAAGTTTGTTATAAGGATTCATAACAGGATAAAATACTAGTCCATGCAAATGATCTAGCTACTTTAGATAAAAGCTAAATGAAAAAGATAAACAATCATCTAGATACACAGTAACAGCCTGTTGCTATTAACAGTGCCTGATTTGAAAATACAACTTATTCAAGATTTTCATATGATGTACAGTATGAGGATGAGGAAAAAAAATAAAAATTGCACACATCGTTCGAGCACTTTTCGTTCAAAGCTATTGTCTCCCCAGTCTCTGCTGTGCAGGTGATACCTGCAAACAAAACTTAGATACAGTGAAACCTCGGATTACGAGTAACGCGGTTTATGAGTGTTCCGCAAGACGAGCAAAGATTTTTAATCTATTTTGATTTGGAAAACGGGCATTGTCTTGGTTTACGAGCACTGAGTATCATGTATCACGCATCAGGCATGCGCTTCTTGTTTTGACGCAGAGTGTCACGTGATCACAACTGAGCCAACGTTTTTTCTCTCTCTCGCGCTGCGAATTGTGGGTAATCGTCTCCCCTGCTGGGTCTTAGTGC
>JAQQZT010000014.1:13136746-13148276 GCA_030068275.1 Clarias platycephalus
GCCATCTCCACATCACTGCATTCAGTTTTTATTCACAATTTGTTTAGTGTCCCAACTTTTTTGGAATCCGGTTTGTACAAGTGTGTTAAGCATGGCCCTGAGCAGTACAGGGTTACAGTACTACAAAAACTGACTGTGTTCTTTGAGTCACTGTTCATTGCTGCGTTATACCTAGTTATCCCCGGGTAGACTCTGGATCCACCATGACCCTGCCCAGGACAAAACAGTTCCTGTAAGTGAGTGAGTGGTAAGGTTGTGTTATGACATGTTCTTTGGAATTTTATAAGTAGTGTTAGTCAGGGGAAATACCCCATTTTCTGCAGACAGGGACTCATCCTTGTTTCACTGAGTGGCATGCAAGTTGTATCTCACTGGAAACGTACGGCAGAAAAAAAATCTTTTTGGGGTTGGTGGCCCCACTGGAGACATATAGGCACCAAGAACACCTCCCCACTAGTTAGGGATGGTGTGTTACCTTTGAACTCTGGAGATGTTTTTGTAATTTCCTGCAACGTTGTCATCTGCTGGTCTGCACAAACCACGTCATGACAGTCAAAATCATCAATGACCTAGGTGGGTCATAGTAGGATGAGGTCTTTACTTACTGGGATGACACAATATAACCACAATATAACAGATAATCTTCTGGCATTCCTTGTAATACCCAGCAAATACTCTGTAGAACTGTTCTGATGGGATAGTAGCAATTTGAATATCAGATAAATTGTTCATATGCCTCCGAAGAAAGGCATAAGGTACTCCATTGTCTGGCCCACTGACCCAAAAGGTGATTGAGGTCAAATGAATTCCTGGCCCCTATCATGACATGTCACTTAACAAGCATTGCCTCATAGTCATTACTTAGAGACGTGCTGCACCAGAATGTCTAAATAGTCCTACCTTGGTGTCACTGCACCTTGTTCATTGTCTACCAAGTTAAATTTCCACTGTTAATGGGATACTGTAAGTGCTGCAGTATTCTCCCAACACCTTTTCAGTTAGTACTAACGTATGTTGGTTTCCCATAGTATTATGGATATATGTTTATCAAGGGTCATGTTCATTGCCCCTGGCAAGAATCTAACGAGACAATAACAATGAAAGAATTTCCATCTAACAGTAGTATTCGTATTTAATACTTTGTTACATCATTAAATTGTATCAATTTAATGAAGGTCTTGGCATGCATTCTTACACATACAAAAAGATATCCAGCTGAAATTATTAGTCTCTGGTGGTTATGTGGTATTCATAGGAATAAAGCAACATACAGTATGTATCTAGCATTTTGAATCATATGAGAGAGTGGGGGGATATACTCAAATTCTCAAATACTCAAATACTCAATACTCATACTCAAAACTCCTCCACAGTTAGAAAAGCATTACCAGTTCTCACTTTCACGGCTTTCGAGAAAGTGGGAACGATTTTAATTCACAAGTACAAATGAGACTTACTGTAGGTACAGTACTATCACAGTGTGCACAAGTGTATCAGGGTGGTCTGTAGTGATCTGCAGCTTGCTTGCATGGGCTACCAATTTCTTTTAACATGCTTTTTAAAAAATTTAGCAGATCTGTTGTATTTATGAGTCCTAGGACTGTTGTAGATCCAGTATATGATTCTGTAAGCCTAGGCTTATTTCTCCCTTTATTGCTTTATTGCTGCACCATAGGTAATGACGTCAGAGCGAGTCAGAGCCAGGGCAAGCACCCGGGGCAATCCATGGCAAAAATTATAAATGTAGGAACTGGGATTAATGAATCTGATTGAGAGAATGCCAGAGATGGTAAATCTGTTAACAGCCCAAACAGGGGATATTTATAAGAATTTTAAATATACAATGGTACATTAATGTGTTCATATCTTTTCTTGGCAGGTCACATTATTGCATATCCATATTAGTTATAATTTTTTTGTTTTTTAAGGCAGGAGATACTAAAAATTACTCTATGTCTAGGCATGCCCATTTTTTAACTGGTGTTGTAATTATTATACAGGATATTCCGTAAGCCATAAAGGATTTACACTGATTATATGTATAATGTAGCTCCATGAGTTAAAATTTGATAGAACTCTTATTACTGATATGTTACCCGTTAACTAACGCATGAGAGTCTTATCAACATGCTGGATCAAAAACGTAGTTTCTATCTATAAATATGCACAAATTCAACGGATTTTGGTAATTTGACCAACAGAAAAACTGCCTTAAACATGCCTTAAATGTGCACTAGTAAAGCTATTTCTAGTCAAGACATGTAGTAAGAATTGCAACAGGTACAGTATAATGATGTGTTCTGAGTTTCCTAATGTATTCTCTATATTGCTTGCTGGGTTTGTTTGTATGTGTCTCATTCTTTCACTGACAGTGCAGTTTTACAGTAGCCTTGCATTCGGGTTTACTTGAATATGCAGTGAAGAAGACACTAGGAAAAAATAAGAGATGTTATTTGTCCATCTCTTTCTCTCTCCCTCTCTCTCTCTTTCTTTCTTTATGACCCAATTGTTTTGCAACTTATGTCTACTTGTACTACTAGTCCGCTTAATAACAACTCAGGCAGATAAATAAATACACTCTATATGCACCAACCACACCCCTTTCTCTGTAATACACTCTCAATTACAATCCAGTCACATGATCCTCATGGCTGTGGCACTGGGATGGCAAATTAAAAAACAAGGATAGAAAAAGGCGAACCGCCGGCTCACATCACTGTTATCTCAGATTATCTGACATACAGTGATGCAAAGCTTATTGTCCAGTTTTTAAATGCTATTGCTTACAAATTGGAAGAACTTAAATTAGAGTATTGTCCATTTCACCAGGCTCAAAGAGTTCTCCAGATGTACCATGCCTCACCCCTATGATGTACAGAACTGAATAAACACTGAGGTCTAAATGAAGCGTAAAAACAAACCCCTCGGTCTGGCTGTTTGGGATTCTCAGTGGGTCTGCGAGCATAGCCACTGAGCAAAGCTTTTAGGAAAAGTGTAAAGATCACCAGATTTGTCCATTAGGAGGACTAACATTGTTACGACCTGACATAGGGGAAGGAAAATGTGACTGGACCTCTTCCATGTGTTGGACAGATTCGGTCTTTAATCCTGCCTTATACCCTAACCTCCACATAACCTTTTTATTTTATCACTGAGTGGTAACATACAATGTAAGATTCATGGTTGTATCATGTAGGTAAAATAAAAAAATTGTCACTGATTTATAAAGAACACTATAATTTTTTTTCCTTATAATTAAGACTTTTGTACAGTACGTTATATTTGTAAAATATTTTTTTAATTTTGCACCATTTAAGAATATACAGTATGAGACTACATGCATCTGCTCATGTAATCTGAAATGCTTAAGTACTTTATTAGTATTTATGTATTATGCATGCAAACCTGTATACATAACAGCAAACTGTCATGCAGAAACATAAATTCATTAATAAGAGTGTGAGTGTTTTAGACATACTTGGCAATAATAAACTGCAAGGGGTAAAAGCAAAGTCTGTCTCACCCACACTCTCTGTAAACCATCCAAAACCAGCGTTATGCGGGCCAAAATATAGGCTTCTAAGTTGGACGTATAAACTGTTTCTATACATAGGATATGGAAAGGCTATGTAGTGCAAAATCCAGAAATACTCATTCACTTCAGGACATTTTACATTAAATAGTTTATAATATACAATTGGAATAATATTTAAATCCAAATCTTACTTTTGTCTTAAACTTCAAGACACAAGTTTAAAGGATGATTCAGGTTTTTCAAATCTGTCTTAAATAACAATTGAGGCACATGAACAGTGAAGAGCACACAAGACAATAGATCTTGGTTGTTCTACATTTTCCTGCTCTGAACACTGACCATGAAGCTTGTCATCTGGATCACACCTGGAAGTACAATGAAAGTAATCTTTCCCTAGAACTAGCCATACTGTATGGGGAAAGAAGTGTTAAGTCTGTACTAAATACGCTGTAACTCTGAAAGATACCAGCTTGATTTAGCTCAGTGGGACAGAAGATTCCTATGAGTCTCCGCTGAACTTTGGAATTTGTCTCTGATTACTTACATTGTACTCATGCTCCACGGTCAGTGTGCAAAACAGGAAACTTTATAACGATAAGACCTACTGTATGGTAATGCATTTATATGCTCCTTAACTTTAATTTAAGACAGTGTTGAAAAAAACCCTCAACTAAAACCCTTAAACTATCCCTTTAGCCTTCTACTTACTATTTACTTAAAGTATGTTAATCACTAACTTGTATGGTTTATTTAGTAAATGCAGAAGTAGTAAGTAATAAAAAGGGGGAAATGTGAATTAGGAAAGTTTAAAATGTGAGTCAGACAGAGGAATATTAAGAACGGTCATAAAAAAGTTTTCAAGTGATATACTTTTATTTAATTTCAGCCTAGTTACATTTGAGTCACATTTGACCCTTTCCCTTAACTAAACTTTAAATAGGCTGTGTGTGTGTGTGTGTGTGTGTGTGTGTGTGTGTGTGTTAGTGATGAGGGTTATGTGTGTTATGCGTATTATGAGTGTTCAGAAGGAGCAGCAGCTGTAACCCATCCCCGTTTCCATGGCGATTCTAAAGTGCTACTGGGATGCAAGACAGTTGGGAGCACATGCCAAATTCTCCTCTCTGTTTCCATCCGAAGATGTGGAGTTGAGAATTTTCACACTCTTTACCACTCGTTCTCTGTATTAAATCATTTTTCTTTTTATTCTCTCCTCGTCCATCCCACTTTCTCAACTTGTTATTTTCTCTCACCCTCTTCCACAATGTCCATGTTTCTCTAATACAGTTCTCATTTACATACTTCCCTTATTTTTTCCGTGTTTCTTGTTCACTCTCTTGCCCGACTTCTATTCATAGCGCCCAGTGGCAAGCCACACTCACAGGGTGGGGCCATATGGAGCACGTTGCTATGCTCGAACCTCCTTTCACGGAGGAAAAACAGACCAAACTGAGAGGGCTTGGTGAGGGCAGGTGTATGACTCCACACACCATCATGTGCCAAATTTCATCATTCTAGTCTAACTCACACCTGATGCCCAGCCTCTCCAAACAGGTCAAGAATTATGTGACTACTTCTGTGAGCTGAATTTGTTATTGTTATTATTTGTATTATTAGATTGCATTTGTGTGTGCGTGCGTGCGTGTGTGTGTGTGTGTGTGTGTGTGTGTGTGTGTACAGTACAGTATGTGTATATCCAGTATATGCATTCATGCAGTAAAACTTGTATGTTTAGGATATTTTACCTTGTATCATGTCCAAATGTTTTATTGTAGAATTACAATAAACACAACTTTTTTATTTTTGCAATATAGTACACATCAAATAAATGTGTAAAGAAAATGTGTAAATGTTTAATTTCACATAAATATTTATTGCGTATCTATTTTTTGACAGTTTACCTTCCTCATATCATTTTTTAAAATTATAATTACAGTTAAAATAGCTGTTGTTGCTACTGTTGTTGTATGTCGGTATCATTGCCTGATTAGAAAAAAAGGTGTGAGGTGTTATTCTGTCTCTCTCTCTCTTTCTCTCACTTTCCAATTTTTGTGTTCTTATTTCCCACACAAGTTTTGCCACCCTACCAACAAAAGATAAAAGTCCAGGAGATTTATGACACCTAAGTAAGCCAAGACAATATAGGCCAGGAGGCAGACATTGAGTCACCAAAGAAGAACTAGATTCTGGGGTGAGTCTAGATGTGGAGTTGAGAATAGAAGCAGGAGTTACTTTAGCCCAAGGAGTAACACTTCCATGATAAACAGGAAGCCTGATGTTGCATATGTTAGGTATGAAAACATACCACACAGTCCTACCCACTTTCATTGCCATTCCGCCCTTAACCGCAAAAGTTACCATGTTAACATCGTAAAGAAATATGCACTACATTTCATATTGATAACATATTGATGATACCTGATGGCATACTCTATGCAAGTTTAAGCCAGAGCGTTGACATCCCAACAACCTGGCTGACTTCTGACTGATGGGGTAAGTTGGGGATGTAACCAAAATAGACAATTCAGATTAAACAAAAGAATGAGTTCTAGATAGATGTAAATGAAAACAGAAATAAGAGATGCACCCGGTTGAGATTAGTGTGACTTTGGACTGTGAAGTGAAGATTCAGATATTGGTCCAGAGCAAGATTAAAAATGCATCTTTGGAATGGTGTGTGGTTAAGGATCTGTCAAAGTCAGAATTCACAGACCATGATGGCAGTGCTTGTGTTTCTACCACAGGAATTTTTCCAGGGACATGATGGTAGAGCTCATTTTTAAGGTTACACCCATTTTTGGTTTACAGCAATTTCATGATACAAATATGACTATACAGTAACTTTAGATTACTAGTTAAGAGGTAATGTGATTGTATAGTTTGACTGGTGTGACTGGCAACTTTATTAATCTTCCAGAATGTACACATAGCTTTATTCAAATAATAAAAATAAATGACAAAAATGGACGACAGAGACCACAATGGTTCAGACGGAGTACTGCCTTTGTGAGCTATTGTTCAACCTCAATTGGCACCTTGGCAACAGGTCTTTGTCGGGTGGATCTGTTTGGTGAATATGCCACAGAAAGCTGGGCATTGTGAGTTAGTTTGAAACTCGCTGAGAGAAGACAGATCTGACTGGACTTAACCTTTCAATCCTTTGATGTGCTTACTGGATGTCAAAAAATGGGCCTGTCTTTTGTTTGAATCAGCCTACGCTAGGCCTTTCTGATGCAATGATCAGCACTTTAAAAAGAGAGAGAGAGTGAGAGAGAGACAGTAGTGTTGGACTGCACAGCATTTGTAATTACTGGCCATTTTGCTCTGGGCACATCAATAGCATTGAGTATTAGCACAAAAAAAAGTGCTAGGCAAAAGACTTTGGAATGAAGAAAACAGTCAATAGTGCATGGTACCATGCAAGGTCAGCGCCAAAAACAAGGCCACAGACTAACCACAAATCTGGCACTAACAGATGACAGATGCAGTAGCTTTTTTTTTTTTTTTTTTTAAGAATTACAAGACAAGTAAAAATTAGATATGTTTTAAATAATTGGTTTATAGTAATAATTCTAAGTTTGATAAGAATGTGACAGTTTTGCAACTTAAAATAGGATGGAGATTTTTCAATGATATTAGCTAATCGGTTTTAATGAAAGAGCTTATGAGAGATTTCTTAACATAGTGTAACTGAGTCAGGCTGTGTAACTAGACAGATTATAAATGTTTAAATAGTCAGATTGTGTTAGAATTTTCTAATAATTGAATTCCTGAATCCATTTCAATCCATAATAAATATTATATATGTCTGTGGGGTTTGTGTGCATGGGGTTTGCATGTTCTCCCGTGCTTGGGTTCCCACGGGTGCTCTGGTTTCCTCCCACAGTCTGGGAGCTAATTGCCATTCCCAAATTGCCCGTAGTGTAAATGAGTGTGTGTATGTGTGTGTGTGAGACCTGTGATGAATTGGCAGCTCATCCAGGGTGTACACTTCCTTGTGCCCAAAGTCTCCTGGGATGGAGGCCCAGAGAGAGATATCTACAGAGAGAGAGAGAGAGAGATAAAAACATTTGATTATCTAAGATAATCAAAGTTAAATTAAAAGAAGTAAAATACTTAAAATATATTAGTCTGTGTGTAATGAAATCTATTTACAAAATCTTCACTTTTTAAACTGAATTACTGAAATAAATAAACTTCTTGAGGACATTCTAATTTACAGATTTGCTGCATGGGCGATTGATGTGCACCTGTATATTTATTATAAACTATATAAAATTATATATATACGGTGTGTAGTTCTATCTGCTTTAAGTACTTCTGCACGAGCTCGCGAGGGTCGCCGCGTGCTTCGCCGCGAGCCGAAGTCGCTTTATGAATGAATGGGTGTGGCAGAGAGGGTCGCGAGCGGCGCTGACGTCACAGCGCTGGACGATATCCGCTGACGTGTTCCGACGGCGCGATGACATAGGATCGAGGCTCCCTCGCGCGACCGCACCATCACAGACGCGGAGCTGCACGCGGCAGGGTGAGTGCTGTCTACCCGGGCTGCCTACGTGAGCCGCGCTCGCGACCATCTGCCGCTCTTATAGGCCTGTAATGAGGTAATAAAGAATGTGTTGTGAAAAACAAAGTTGTGCAAATGAGTGTGATTAGTGATTTAAATTAAAACGGCATACTTTAAATATGCCAGATAGTGCGTAAAGACATGTTTTGCTTCTTTATTAATCTTTGGCTGAGAGTGGAATTATCATCATTAGTGTAAGAAGTTATCGCAAGACACTTGAAGCAAAGTTTGGGAGTTTCAAAGTCGGAGCCTGTGATGTCGGATTTGCCTTATGTTGCCGAAGTCCTGATGCGGACGCGTCTTAACGGGACTCATCTCTTGACTTGATGGAGAGAAGGAAGACAATAGAGTTGCTGAAATAGATCAAGAAGCACAAGTGTGTCGACTTGCAAGAAGATCAGTCAGAAATATTCCTGCTTCTCAGCGATTTTCACTGAAGGTAAGTCTTCGGTAAGTGTTTCTCCGTGTTTAAAACAGAAAGAAGTTCAACTTCTGCGCAAGTTTCACTCGCAGTCTGATTTCTATTTTGGTAACCACATCGGCTTCTCTTGTTCGAGCCCACACGTGGATCAGATTGCTTAACGGAGAAGCGCTTCGATTGCTGAGATTTAAATCGACCTAAACACCAGTTAAGGTTGGGTTGTTATTGTGTTTGTGATTTAATTCAAAGCGCGTGGTTACGGTGGCTGTGCGCGTGCGTACGCGCGTGTCTGTGTGACGCGTGCATTTAAGGCTTGCTTTAAGGAACTAGTTTCTGTGTCGGATTTATCTATTTCAACCTTTGTTTTTAAAAGCCTATGTAGCAATGTAAAATAAATGTAACAGTTTCTGAGCTGCAGGTTCACAATCAGAATCTGGAAGGCGTGCCCTGTGATGGCATATGCCATGCAATGTTCTGGTAAAGTGTCCCAACTCTGTGGGTGTGTCATCTCAGAGTAATACTAAAGGAAACTCAGCTCCTCAGTGTCTAGTGTGTATCTGGTGTTGACATTGGATGATCGTAAGAGCCCGACCCGCAGCAAAACATCCAACCCGGTGTCTTGGATTCAGTTTGGATTGTTGCTCTTGGAGCAATTTAAGTAAGTTTATCAGACTTTATATAATTTTGCTTGTTTTATTACAAAACTTTGATGGGTCACAAAAAGAATAGCAGGTACACCAAGCCGCATGAACACACAGAGGGTTTATAAATCCAGCTGGAAGCACAAAGCTAATAAGTTAATTGAACACTCAGGGTTTTCCTGTTTTGATTCAGTTGGAGGCAAATTCAGCAGGGTTGGGCAGATATGCACGCTCTTCAAAGTTAGGCTATAGGCTATTATTCTTTTTGCTTAACTTAACACAGCTGCGTAAACACTATTCTGGGTTCAGTATCCTCTTGATTTTGCCTCACTGTCCCTTTTTTCTATCATGCATTTGTTATTGTAGAAAAATGCTTTTTAGTATTCTTCATCATCTAAGCCGATGTAAAAAAAATTTTTTTGAAACAAAAACTTTTTTGTTTATTATCAAATTATCTGCATGATAGTAGCCTGCATATGCATTCGCCCCGCTGTCTCAAATGTAAATCAGACACCAGAGATCTGTCCTGTCGGTTCAGAAGCAAACTTCTCCAGCAAGACATCTCCTATGGAGGAGCCTCTTCTTCGGCTGGATGAGGCAAGACTTTCCTCATGTGTTTCCCACCACCTCATTTGTGTCTCCTTTTTGCACTGAGGTTGTTGTTGGTGACTTGAGCTTTCCAGGGAGCTCACACTCCAAACATTCCAGCCTTCTCAAGCACAGAGGAGCTGGCCAGCTCGGCACAGCTGGGAACTTTATAAGACTCTGAGGCTCTGCATCTTGAGCAATATCTCTCTCTCCTTAAACTCCATACCCTGGTGCACTTGGGGGGAAGTGGGGGGCGGGGTAACCGATCTCCGCATTCCAGTCTGTCTAACAGGGCAACGTGCCATTTAAATCAAGGCAATTCCCATTTGCCTTACATACACACACACTCAAGCATGCAAGTCGGGCAAAAAATTTGCTCAGAACAGCTTCGAAGCATGCATGTCATAAGCTGTCTTTCTGCCTCTGCACAAAATGAAAAAGAAATGTGTGATTCCACCCGAAACACATGATATTCATCTGCTCCAGAGCACAGCAGTTAAAAGAAAAAGCCATTGTCCAGTGTTCTTTCTATTCTCTGCTCTCTTGGCTGCACCCGAAGTTGTTTTTGTAAAAAAAAAAAAAAAAAAGTCCATGTGCAAAGAAACTCTGGCCAGAGCACCCTGGGTGATAGAGTGACATAAGAGCGATGGAGAGATAGCGGGGAAGAAAAAGAGGAATGAAGGAAAGAAAGGAGGAAGAGTGCTGATCCTGTAAAAGAGGCAAAAAGGGTTGAGATAGGGGTGCTTCCTGGAATTAAACACAAAAGAGAAATGATGTGAACAACGATCAGACTCAAAGACAGGGTTGCAGAAAATTTTAGCAATTTTTAAGAAAGGATGTTTAAAAGAAGTGCGTGGACATAAAGCAGTAGAAAAAGGAGTATAAATGGTAACCAGAGCTGCCTGGAGCTGTTACTACCTTTTGACTACCTGTTTTAATATTGATGTATGTGGAGAACCTTTTCCTGGAATCTGTCAACATCTCAATTTTTTGAAGCAATATTCAAAAATGTAGTAATGTTTTTAAAAAACGCAAGGACACCACACTGCATTGTGGTTTGTTTATGAACTAGAGTCCTGTTGTATTTGACTATTTTCATCAAGGACTGCACTGTTTACAGGCGAGTTCCACCATGGATCTCGCACACCTGAACCAGTTTATCAGGTCAGTAGGTTAATAGAAAGAAGCAGGCTTGGGTACTTCTGCTTATACTCAAAAGGCTCTTAGACTCACTGTTACCATTTTTAATATTTAGGATTCTGGAACATAAAACATTGTGCAGAGTCTGTGGCGAGTTTATTTACAGACCTTACAGACACATTACATTTATGTAATTCCATTGTCAATGGAGCAGTGGGGGGCAGGGGGGCAGGGGGGGAGGCTGGGCGTTCAGTGCCAGATTGTTAAGAGATGTGTACGCTGGGAGGTGTTGTGCCAGAACAGAGAAGAGCAATGACCTTATACACACTTCTCTGTCCTTCTGCTGTCTGTTTTCACTCTAGTTCACTCTACATTCTAGGTAAATGTACAAGTTGACTGTATACACTAGCCACCTCCCGGTCGCTCACCTTTATCCAAGTCATTTATTCACACCGCTTATCCTGTGTAGGGTCACAAGCGGACTGAAGTCTATTCCAGGGAGTTTAGGGCACAAGACAGAGGACACCCTGGATTGAGTGCCTGCTCATCACATATCACAGCTGCGCACACACACAAACACACACACACACACACACACACACACACACACACACACACACACACACACACACACACACACA
>JAQQZT010000014.1:13148376-13158515 GCA_030068275.1 Clarias platycephalus
CACACACACACACACACACACACACACACACACACACACACACACACACACACACACACACTATGGGCAATTTGGAAGCATCAGGCAGCCTATAGCCCATGTCTTTTAATTTTAGAGGATACCAGAGTACCTGGAGGACGCCCATCAAGCAGGAAGAGAACTTGCATACTCCACACACCCACACCGGAGATAAGATTTGATACAGCAACTTTGGAGGTGTGAAGAAACAATGCTAACTTCTAAGGCCCCACACCACCCCCGGCCCATTCGAACTTCAATTACATGATCTAGGATCCTGTCTAGGTGTAGTCAGTTCCAAAGAATCCGTATTATTACACATCTTGGCAAATTTGATTGGATGCCAGCAGTTTTCTACACCATTCTCGACAAGAATAAATAATAAGTCCTAGAAGAATTTACAATATTAATTGTCTTAATGTTGCCGCAGTGATAGTTGACCATCGGTATGTGTTTGTGTCAAAACAGCATCAGACTGCCAACATGACTGAAGTGAAACCGCAGCATTGTTGCTTTCCACACCTTACACACACCTTAAAACAACATTTCTGCTGAAATCAACTGAAAGACAAAACAACATGGAACTTGTCTTTTTTTTTATTCGGATCAGTGGCACTATAAACATTTACCAACAGTAATAGAGAAGTCTGATACATATATTGACACACAAGTTTGGCTTAAATGAAATGCAAACAAAGATACACTGCCTGCCCCAAACAGAACCATGCTGGTTAGTGTTCATTTTTGAAGAGTATACTGTATGCTCAGTCTTTGTTAAAACAAAAGCAGCAATAAAACACAGGATGACATTGATGACAGTGGACATCAAACATAAAAATGCTATGACTTCTTGTGTCGACACAATGATGGCAACCGCACATCAATCAAATAGTGACTTCCGCAAATAAGCTGCTGAATAAGCTGCTGATCGCCGATGTAGGCGTACCTGCAGTTCATTATTGCTGTTAAATCTCATTCCACCAAACCTGCCCGAACTTGCATAATTAGTTCGCTGTAGTCATGGTTTGTTTTAACCAACACCATTCTTAGATAGAAATCAATCTGAAGATGAAGATGTATGAAAATGATCAAATAATATTTCTGTAGAATATATACTGTACATTAAACGCCATATCGAGTAAAGCATTTAATTTGGCTATTGATGGGATAACATAAAACATGGTTGTGGATTCAAAAAGATGGACCCATCCATCTATAAATTCCACATTACTCATGCCAGCTGCATCGTCTTCCATGTTATACATGAACTAATTGATAATGAAAGATATTGTGCACAAATCACACCTACATCGGAAAAAAACTGTGGCGGTCAAGCAGGTGGAACACTTGTAATCATTGATTTCTACATTATGGTCTGATGAAGAGGTTTCAGTTGATTTAAGAGGGTACAGTTGGTGCTTGAGCTGTATAACATGGTATTTATTTTGCTTTAAAATAATAATGCCTGATGTGAATTTGTTTGTTGTAAAGTGATCACTATGAATGGAAAATGCACTATTGAAATTCAGGGCATGCAGATGCGTATGTCGTATCCTTGTCTTAGCCGAAAACAGGGTTCCTGGTAACTACAATAGACTGTACTAGGTTTGGGGTCGCTGTTGTTCAGGATACAGTTACCTGACTGACTGACCCAAACAAATAGTTTGAACTGGTCTGTTATTGGCTGGTAATTGTAATTGTCACTGCAACAATCAGAAATGACTAAGTGGAATAATATTTTAACCTGTAGTAAATTAATTTCTGCCCAAAACAGTGATGGCTGCACTCCCTGTGGTCATTTACCCTGCAGAGCTAATTAGCTGGCTAGTCATAGCTAGCTAAAACTTTTGTGGGTTGCTCCTGATTGCTCATTGTTAGGGCTTTTCTTGTTACAAAATATTTCTCAACACCACAATATGTAAAAATAAATTTAAAAAAAAACAACAGCCAGATTTATTATAATGTAAAAATGTCTAGCCAAACATCAAGCACACTGTACCTCTGTGTGTTTTTGTGTGGACATGCTAGCTACTAAGATCCCTGTTAGCTACCTAACATACGACCAGTTTAATAGAGTTACATTTTACTACAGGATTTTTATGGTGCCACTAAAATAGTTTAGTCTTTAAATTGATTTATGATGATCTGTCAGAGCAATAAATAATTAATAAAACATAATGAGCAGAAAACTTTTTCTTTGTGTTCCCCCTACCTCGCAAAAATGGCAGCACAATGGAACCTCATCATACGAACTGAATTTTTTCTGGAGGAAATTTTGTTCCTGTATTGTATTGTATTGTGTTACCAAATTTTCCATAAGAAATAATGTAAATGCTGATAATCCATTTTAGCCACCCAATATAAAAAAAACAGTCCCACACAATCCAATTCATGTTGGTATTATCATTGGTATCGTGGGTTGACTCTTACGAAACGGCATTGGCGACAAAACAATCGTTGTAGACCTGCTTCGCTTTGCTTTCCACTAATGCAAACAAGTTTTGAGCAGCTCCTGGACGTACACGCAACTTAGCCGGCATTCGGTTCGTTTCAGTTTGTTCGTATGCAGAAAATGCTTTGTATGCTGATGCAAATTTTTATTCTTAAGGTGAAAATTTGTAAGGCATTGCATTTGATCTGGATTGGCTGAGGTTCCAATGTATGTGAAATGGCAAAAAATATATAAGGTAAATACAAGTGCAGCATGTGAATGTGTATGTGTACAGTGATCTGGAAAAAGTATTTGCCCCTTTCTGTTTTTTTCCACCGCACTGTATGGTGCCCTGCAATGGATAGACATTATTTCTCCATCCATTATGCCTGTTGTTCCTGGGATCAGCTCCAGACTCACTATGACCCTAACAAGTATAAAGTGGTTACTGAAATCAAGAAACGAAGTTGGTGAGTGAGAGGATAGATAATGATTATGTTTCAACTTTTGTGAACTAACTAATCGTTCCTTAACAATACATTGACAAGCGATGAATGGACTTTACAAGTACCTCTCGGTATCAGTGTCCATATCCAGATGTTCTGCACTTCTTCGAGTTAAGCGTTTGATATAGATCTAATTGTACAATACTTCTACTTTGTGATGCATACCGACAGATGATACTCATCCACAAACACAGCATGGAGGGGTAACTTGTAAGACACTTTCAGGGAGTAGACAGAGATCAAGTATCCGGTTTTGGGCTTACAGAGCTTATGTAAAGTCAGTGGGAGTAAGAGGGATCAGATCCAAAATCAACACTTGGAGTGAAGACAACATTCAATGAAGCGCCACAAAATCATTCTTAGCCCAAGATATTTATTGTCCGTTGCTAGTTTTATTAGGGCTTGCTTCATTGCTTGAAACCAAGTGTTGTTGTTGCATCTTAAGATGTAAAGTTGAGAGAGTATATCATTTTTTTTGCCTGACTTTTAATTTCATAAAGCTGTCTTGGGAAGGTGTGGGATTCATTAAAGCAGACCGATTAACACCAACTCTGTGCTGATGTACTGTAGGTGTGGGGGACAAAAAAGGTAAACAAATACAGATAGATCATTATAAATAAGAAAAAGAATAAATAGATCTCTTGTTTTTTTTTTCTATCTTCGAAGCGCAGAATTTATGTTCCAACAATTTAGCCGCCTGAGTAGGAAACGGTAACTGTTAGCATCTTGCTCAAATCACTAAATTTAGTTTGCTGACCGCATGTGTATGGTACAAAACACATTTGTTTTCTTCCTGTCTACAGTCTGCAATGTGGACCACCTGTGGAGTCGTCATTCAACCAGAGTTGGACCACTGTAATGGAATTAAAATGCAACTGAATAGACCTTTCTTTTTTTAGAAATGTATAATGCAGACCTCAAAAACAAAATGCACAGACATGATTATGCTTGCACATCAGAGCTACCGTGAACCACGTGTCATGTTTTGCTTCGATTAAATGTTGCTAGACTGGCTGCTTCAAACTGGGAGTTGCCAGAGTGGTATTTGTATAATACATTGAAACAGCTATAACTGGGAGGCCACCACTACCACAGCCCTTTTCAGAAATTTGCAATCAAAATAAGACACAGGACACCTCCCATACTTACTTTGAATGCAGTTATATTTTGCATTACAGTGTTTGTTGGTTTAACTGTACAATGCACAATGAGCATACTATTGATTTTTTTTTTTTCTCTCTTGACTTTCCACACATTAAGTGTAGACAAGGTCACTAAAGCAAACCACAATCAGCTGCAGTGCAATGCACTCATATCATTCAGATAAAGTCAACACAGGATAGTTTAAGTTTGGATATCTGGCTAGTTTTCTTCTGAACAGTTTTGGTGAGTCTGTGCTTATTGTAGAGTCCTGTAGATTCCGCTTCTTGGCTGACAGGTCCAGAACCTTGATTTGTTCCTCTGCTGTTGTAGCCCAAGGACATTTTTGACCATAATCCCAACGGTTATAACGACTGGCTATTTGTGTTACCGTAGCTAACTTTTCTCTGACCTCTCTCATCAGCAAGGCATCTGCAGATCTGTCCCTACTGTTTTTTGTTCTATCCATTAATTCATATCGTTTTCTCCTATTTTGTCCATATGTTAAATACAGACATGTTTATTTAATCTGGCTTGGATATACAATGTACTAAAGCTGTGATTGAGAAATAATAATAATAATCATAATCATAATCTGTCAATTATAATTATTAGTTTAAATTTATCTGCATCCCAACCTGTGAAAGCAGCCCTGTTGTTCATACTGTAGAACATACTTATTCCCTGGTGTCCGTGCACTGTTTTCCATGACTTGCGGCTGCGTGGAGCCTATTGGTGATAGGCGCGTAGCTAACAACAATATGGATTTTTCCATTGCTTTTTAGAAATGTTCTACATGGCACAAGTCAGGACGTTTGCATGTTTGTGTTTGATTGCCCCATGACCTACTGTGTCTGAGCTTGTTATCGCTGAATGCATGTATAGTAGTAACCGTAATTGTCCGTGCTTCATTAGATGTTTATGCTCCACATTTTAAACATTGTTCCTGTGCATTCCATGAGTGTGACATCATCACCCAGTATTACACAGTCATCCCAACAAAGCCCCTTCCTGTTTGCACTGAAAGCCCATGTCCCAGGAGAGACAGTGTCAGAAGTGCACACACAGAGACACACACAAACAACCATACACCACACACACACACACACACACACACACACACACACACACACACACACACACACACATGCACACACACTCAGAATGAGAGAAGCAGCGAAGGAATGACAGACAAAGAGTGCAATAGTGTCAGTAACACACACAAATAGAGAGAAAGAGAGAGATGAGAAGATGCAGAAAAGAACCAGTAAAGAAACAGTAGCCTCCTTGACTTTAGCTAGCTGTTTCTCTTTGCCCTGCTCTGTCAGCCCACGATGACAGCTCTATGGCCTATAAGAGCATCTCAGTAATGGAACTGACATACAGTATGTCTTTGTGAGATTGTGATGTGTGCAATCTCTCGTTCCAAGCTCCATGCAGGGCAGAATTAAAGCGGGCCTTGTCTACAGCCCTGCGGCATTCCTCTGCTCCCCCAGAGTCGGACAGCCTGATCCCTGTTTGACCTGCTGTGCCAGCAGCATGAGCTCCTGAGGTGTTTACCCTGGCAGGGCTATGTATTTGATCAACCTGTTTCTCCAATCCACCCCTTCTTTAAACCCTCTCCACTCCCTGTCAAATTTTCTTTACATAATGTATGAATGCAAATTGAGTTGCATTAGGTGTGTCCTAATTAGTATTTGTTAAAAGGCTCTATACAGCTTTAAAGGATTATACTCAATATAAGGCTAATTATGAAGGAAAAATATACCACCTCTTAACTGAAAACAGCTTTTCCTGATATGTCATCTCCATTTTTTCCCCAAGTAGTTTCTCAAGTGCATGATTTTTTAACTCTTGAACTCTTGCTTTGTTTCATTATGTTCTCTTGGCTAATTCAGATGGGCCATCTACTGTAGTTTGAAGTGTTTACACATCAAATTGTGAGGATTTTGTGAATACTTATCCAGAACTCTAACACCTCATGAAGAATCCAACATTCCTGCAACTAGCACACAAGTGCAAATACCAACAGCTTGTCCTGTACCTCAGAATATTGATTCACAAAGCCTGGCTGTAATATGCATTGTTCAACTGATGTTTCAGGCTTTGTTTTCTCTGCTTGAATGCTCCTTATTAATGTCGACTGAAGGTCCTACCATGGTTGTGAAAATGGGAATAAATTGGCGTCCAATGGTCACCATTGGCCTACATTGCTGACCATTGGCTGGTCATTAGTCGGAGTACAGAGGTTCCTACAGTAGATGGATGGATGGAATGCACCTAATTGTGGTTCTTTGGATTGAACCGCTTAAAACACAGGTACAAACCAGTGTATATTTAGTGCTCTGTGAATGCTTATGGGGTCTAGTGTACACGTTTGGACAGGAAATGCATTTGAAATCAGGGAAGCAATGACCGTGAAATAAGATGCTGTGTGTTTTTTTGCACAAACATACATTTGCTATTTTGTTTCTTGTTTTACACTGTTTCTGCAGACCTCTTCAATGTAACAGATAAATCAATGATGATGTATGTACATATGCTCTGTATCTGAACTCAGCTCATCTGCAGGCCAATTAGTCTTAAGCCTGAAAGAGGCTGTAAATCAGATGCCCAGGTACTCAACCGTAGTGCAGTCCAGTGATTACGCCTTCCTGCTGGAGCAGCTGGGTAAAGACTTAACAAGATTAGCCTCTTCACTTGAGCAGGTTGTTTGAAGAACCTCATGTTTAACCTCTGTTCAATGTCCAGCTGAGTATATTAGCTAACGTGCATGTGCCTCGTTTTTCCAGTGTTCCTCCTTGTAGGTAAAGATATAAACTTGCAGTGCTGACGTGCTATTAAAAAAAAACCCAGATACAGATAGGAATTCTGACGTCATCGGATTTGATTCGGTGTCCCGCCCAAGATGGTTACAACCGTCAAGAAAAGAACTGTTTGAGCAGATTAGATCAGAGCTCCTTCGTAACAAAGCCCATCACCAAGCCTGATGTTTTGTCCAATGTCTAAATATATTAAAAACACTAGTACAAATGATGACTGTTTCCCAAGGTTTTATACTCAGATATCTGATTAAATCCGATGATCCCTGAATCTTCAGGCTGACCTGCATCACAGTCAAGTTTCATTCCACCTTCATTTCCACCAGAAATGCTTTAAGTTCCTAAAGAATGTGAAGTATCTGCTGACCCTGCTCCACCTCCAACCTCCCATAACTCTTTGCTTAGTCTCAGAAGCAATAAATCAGTGAGATGTTACTGGAGGCTGGAAGTGGAACCGGGCCCACCCTCCAGTGTTCATTAGCACTGGGGCTCAGGAAAGCCATTGCTTCAGGGGTAGCAACATGAATGCATTCTTCACTATCATCATCTCCTTTCACCTAAGAACAGAAAATTGCAGTCGAGAGATGGTGCTGGGAAGAATTCTGTATGTATGTGTGGAGTCAAGTGCATGCATTACAGAGCAGAACCTTTTTACCTTTTTTTTTTTTTTGTCTACTAGAATTATCTGGGCGTGTGTCTGTGAGTGTGTGTGAGCGCGTGTTTGTGTTTCGGCATGTGCTGACAGTGCTCTCAGGCACCTGCAACGTGTCACCCGAGCCAACAGCACTTTTCAGCAAACATCTGCCCCACTTCGCCACTAGCACCCATTCCAGCAGCACACGGCTCCGAGAAAAATAATGATCCATGCAGCTTCCCACATTGACCAAGTAACGTAACAAAAAAAGGGATATAACAGTAAAGAACATTTTGGACCATGATAGCTACAAATCTCTCTCAATACTACGCAGCCAGAATCGCACAACAATCCACTTTGTTTGTGATAGGAGTTGTCTGGGAGCGGTGGCGTACGTTCATCAAGTGATAGTGTAATAGTCATACAGTAGAGACTGTCCTTGTTTTGACGTTTCAGCCGGATTACCTTAGATGAATTGGAGCAGTTAGTAGATCATTATGACAACCACAGGTCTGAATGTTCACAGCCAACATACTTGGAGAGCTTGAAATTCTGCATCGATAAGATGCCGTGTCCTGGCCCTGCAACAATGAGATAAACCGGGGTAAACAACTGCAGTTCTGTTCATCTCATGCCTCTGCCTCCCTATTTTAATTGCATCCTTACTTCAGCCTCACCCTTATTTCTCTCTACAACCGCTTTTGTTAATCCTTAACTTTTTCCAGTGTGGCCCACCTTGGTTTCGCAGCCTCCGTCTCCTCCGCTGTCTCTGGCTTGTTCTTCCACACCCTCTACTGTCACTCTTTCTCTCTACAGCTTCATTGTGCTCCACATTTTTTTTTTCTCCCACCTTCCTCCATCTCTGTCCTCTTTCCATTTCTTCTTTCGCACACCCTGTCCTGTGGCTATTTCCCACATACTTTTCCCTCACCCCCCACCCCCCCCCTTTCCTTTTTCTTCCTTTATCTCGTGTCCCTTTGGTCTTATCTTATTTGGACGTTCTGAACACACAGTGACACACTAACAATCTGCTCACATACTACGCCGTCCTCCTGATAACACGAAACTACAGAGCTTCATCTTCTCAGTATCTCTTGTAGCAGAGATGGGGAAAGACATCTGTATACAGTAGCTCATGTATGAAGGACGGCGTCCTGCACAGGCAAAGGTGTAGCACAGAGTGTCCGCTGTATCGAGGTTGAGTAGGTGTGAAGCATGTGATAGTTCAGGGCTGGTTTGCAGTCTGTGAATTTGGGACAAATGACTGGCTCGCTACAGCTGTGGTGCCCTAAATGTCTGCTGTCTCCTCTGCCCGATTTAGCTCACAAACCCTGCTGTCAGCCTGCCTGCCCCTTCAGGGACTGGGAAGTCTGGCATGGAGTGTGTGTGTGTTAGAGGAAGAAGGGGTGGGGGGATTTGTGGCTGCAATAAATACAAGACAGGGTGTATCAAAGATTTTTTTTTTTTTTTGTCTGAAGGCTGTTCACAGAAAACCATTATTCTGTGTTCATATTAATTATAACACAGCACCGGTAAATGATCTGTTCGATTATAAGATAGCTGCTCTGACAGTAGTGGCTGTCTGTAATTAAAATCACACTCAGATCAACACTTCTTTCTAATACCCTATCGTTTACAGGGTCTGTCCACATGATTTAAGCTCATGAGACCCCACTGTCCCCATATGCAGAAATCATATTTTCTGTCTACTGACATTGTGTAAGTTCTGTACTGTATATGAGGAGTGATGGATATTAATCTTTTAATAATTTAAATGGATAATAAATAATAATAAGTGTGTTGACGTTTGATTAGGACAAGAGTACTGTATGTTCATTGCTATGGCTCAGCTTTCTATAAGAAGACATTTGTGTAACGTTTATGGAAGGAATCTCATTCAGGATGGAGGACTATGTTGCGTGACAAGCTGCGTTTTTTTTGTTTTTTTTTTCCCCTTTGCCCTCATTAACCTCAAAAGAGAAGAGTAAAACCGAGGTGAGCGACTGACTGTTTAAAGCTGCCATAAGGTAACTCCCACAACTGTAACTGTTTCGCAGTTGTTCCACAACATGAACCGTAAGAATAAATGTTTACATAGCATGTTTACTACAGAGGTTGGCTGCGGTATGCAAGGAATTAAACACTTGGTAGGGGTGTAAGTTACAAGTTTCATAAAGAAAAGACAACTTGTATTGATTTGCTTGGCATGTCATTCCAGTGTTTGTCACCATGTCGCATTTAATATCGTCTTCAACTTGACAGGATAGTCTCGGTATGCATGTGGCCTCGATGGAATGGTGTATTTTGGCTGCAGTGTATGCACTAGCTCTTGAAAGCCCTTGTTTTTGACTACAGTGTATAACCTCAGATTCTTGCAAATGAAGTAAGATGTGTTTTTTATCGCTCTTTCCACATTATGTGAAAAAGGAGGTCAGGGTAATTGAGAGAGTCTCTCTTGCGTGAACCCGAGCAGCAGAATGTACGCCATTTCCTTTTTAGGTGTCATGATAAGTAGGGTTGTTCCGATTCCGATACTGGTATCGGAAATGCTGCCGATACCACAAAAAAATCTGGCATCGGAATCGGCG
>JAQQZT010000014.1:13158615-13170140 GCA_030068275.1 Clarias platycephalus
GGTATCGGCCGATACCCTGAGCCCAAGTATCGGAATCGGTATCGGGAGGGAAAAAATGGTATCGGAACATCTCTAATGATAAGGTTGTGGTATTTTCCAAGTATTTTAATTTGTATTGAAATTCTTTGCAAATGACGAAGGGGTTTCACTATCGGTCCATCTTTTTTTTTTTTTCTCTCTAAATCCAAAGCAATCACATACACACACATGTTTATCTGCTTGGTTGTCGTGTCTGTCGCATTATACAGTAGCCTGGTGCTTATTTTCCAATTTAAGAGGATACTGTATACACTTTGGCAAAAAATATCTACCTTATATACACACTGTTCAGCCATAACATTTAAACCTGAAAACATTATGCCATTGAGACAGTATGTGTAGGTTCCTTTCCATGACACCAAACCAGCCCTGAACCCTTTGAGACACGAGAAGACAAGTCCTCCAAAAGCATGCCGCAGAATCCAGCAGCGGGACTCGATCAAGTCCCCCCCAAGTGCTGCAAGTTGCCAGGTGGTACCCCCATGGACCAGTCCTGCCAGTCCAGCACATCCTATTGATGACCGAGACCCAGGGAACTCGAGGGCTAGACCAACAACCCAGGGACCCAGGGAACTCGAGGGCCAGACCAACAACCTAGAATCCCTCATCCACCAAGACCCACACACAGCAAGCTGTGACTCACCGGGTGCCCTACCATCTCGCGACCAAAGCCAGCATCAACCCCCTTCATCAATCTGTCACACCAGCCCCGCTGTAGGATCAGAGCAGACCCCCCCCAAAACACCGTGCCACACACACACACACACACACACACACACAACTGACACTTAGTGATAATGTCATGTAGTATTAATGCTCTGACTGATCAGTGTATATTCGGTATACACATCATTGTTTACACTTTACATTGTTAACATTGGAAGGTTGGTTATTTGATCAACGCATTAATCCAGATTGTTTGCTCGTTACAGCCCTAGGTGGTAACAGCCCTTCATTTCATGATTATTTTCAGCACACCCTGCTGTGTTTCATTCCATGCATTTTCTCTCTTGCTTGCCTCACAAAGGTGTTACATATTAAGTGTGAATCAGAATAAAAGTGCAAATAATATCAGGTGTTTTTCTGTCTTTTACGAATATAGCTTATGTAAGTAGGCGTACAAGCTTCACAGGAATTATTTCCAGATATTCCAGATGTCTGTCTATGACTGTGTTTGTCCAACACATGTTGACACCAGCCAATCTAGCAGACATTCCGTAATATCTCCCAGGTTTTCCACTCGTTCATTCAGAGGAAGCTGTCTGACTAATCTGTCTCTCAGACTGGCCCAGTTTAAAAACTGACATACATTACACCAAACACAACATGACTGAACTCCTTTTTATAGGCAGCCCTAGATTCTCATGTCGATTATCATAAGCATGCCCAATGAATCCTCTGTTCTGACCACTGAGTACACTTCTCCCACTCGCTCTTCTTTCTCGACATGCCAGAGGGTGCCAAGAGGGCATCACTTTCTCAGGGTCTGCTGCTAAGCTGGGCAAAGCTGTGCCTGCTGGTGTCCAGCTGGGCTTCAGATGGGGGAATGGTCTGCATTGATGGAAGTGTGGGAACAGGAGGCGTACGACTTGCTTGGGCTTGTGACTGACACCGCTGCCACACTCTGCACGATGAGCTCATGCGTCTTCACAGCCTCACAGTGGGCCTATTGAGCATGTGCATAAGGGGAAAAAAAGCTTGTAAAGTGTTTACTCTGATATACAAATCAGAATTGATTTAAGGTTTAGGTTGGAAATTTTCCAGTAGACCAGTAGGGGTCAGTGTTCTTAAACTGAGCTGAATGGCATTGAATTGCTGCAAAAGCTTATTAACTAAGTGATGTCCTAAAATCTACATATTTTAATGATATGGTTATTTGACGTTAGCTAACTGATGGAATTTATGCATGCCAGTTTATACAAGTATATAGTTCATTTTAATTAATCCAACGTCTTTAATGGATTAAAGCAAATATCATGGACAGAGGTGGGGTCTTCGAGCAACAAAGCAAGGAGCAAGTTCATTAGACAGCTAACCTAACTGTTTGTTAGGTTAGATGTTTACATGATCTACATGTATTACTAATCCCTATGTACGCATGATAAATTTCAAACAATGTAACTGCATGTAATTATATAATAATAATAATAATAATACGGACAATATTCAGACACTTATTGCCATATTGACTAGCAATCAAATCTGTCATCGAGCGTACCACAGAGCCAAAGAATTATGATGATGCACTCACTAAATTAAAAAATTTGGGTAAAAAATGTAAAAAAAAAATTAACTATAATTTAGTAAAATTGAAACATTGTTTAGGAAGAGAATCAGCGAATGTTAACTGTCTGTTACTGAGCATGCCAGTTTCTGATCTGTTTTTCTCCCTTCCCTGGGATCCACCTGTCAATCTAACGTCTGTGGTGTTTGACTGATGCACAAATGGCTAATGACTCAAACTGGTGTGATTAGCTTTTTAAATTATATGCTAAATCCACTGCTATTAGAAACCTAATTGGAACAATTCTTTTAATTCTATATGTATAAAATTATATGTCTAATTTCATAACTATGATATCTGAGATAAAATAGTGACTATAAAATGCCAGTAATCACAAAGATTATCCTGGTCCTCCAGTCGGATTGCTGTCCTTCTAGGTTTTTGACCCCATTGTTTGTTACAGCCTTATGCACAACAACAGTGCAGCCATGTCAGTTTCTATAACGGGTATCTACACTACAAGTCCAAAGTTTGCACACACTTTGTAAATGCATGGTCTTTTCTGATTTTTATTTCTTTATACATTGTAAAACAATGCTGAGGGCATCAAAATATGCAATAATCTCCTTTGAACAGCAGAGGTAAGTTTTGGTCTTGCTTTCCTAGGATTGTTCTTCCTTAGAGCCAGTTTCATCATGGTGCTTGATGGGTTTTGCAAATTCATTTGTCAATACTTTTCTTGCAAGAACTATTTCAGAACAGCTGACCTGAGCCCGCAGGGCTTTCTTAAAATAACAACTGACTTGTTGTTGGTACTTCATACGTGTTATTTCAAAGTTTTGAAAAAAAAAAAAATCCAGGGTTAGGTTTTGTTCTAGAATGTAGAAAATAAATCACACACAAAAAACATTGAATTAGAAGCTGTGTCCAAAGTTTTGACAGGCACTGTGCAAAACCACAGATTAACAGTCAAAATTACACCTGGATTGGTTCTGGATAAGGTGTGACACCACATGCTTTTTATTTTGTTGCTTGTTTCTTACCTAATATTGCGCTTCTTCATTCTCTTAATGTCACTTTTTTGCATAAATATTGTAATGCAATATGCAGGTAACTGTAAGTGTTGCACATCTAAAGCCAGTCTTGATGATTCCACAGTTCAGACAGGCAGAGAGTTTTTTTTATTTTTATTTTAATTCTTCTGATTTGCCTTCTGATCATATTGACAGTCAGGTGATTTGTAATACAGAGGAAACTGACTTTTTATTTCAAATGAAAAATTTTAATTCTATTTGTTACATACACAACTACAGTATACACAGCGTAATATGCATTGAAATGCTTCTTCACTCTAGAAAGATTTCACAACAATACAACAGTGAAAAAAATGCACTAAAGAGTAAAAATATACTAAAGATTTCAAAGATGAATTTTCACTCAGTCACTCAGTCATCATCATCTATACCGCTTTATCCTCTATACAGGGTCGTGCAGGTGGGAGAGCCTGGAGCCTATCTAAGGAGACTTAGGGTGCGAGGCAGGGTACTCCCTGGATGTGGTGCCAATCCATCACAGGGCACACACACTCACATTCACACACTACAGGCGATATAGAAACGGCAGTTTGCCTAATGCACCCTCCATGCACACAGACCCAAGAATCTAACCAGATTCCTGGAGGTGCAAACTGTCAGATGAATTATCAGTACAATTTTTTTTTTAGAGGCTAGAACTGAGCCTACATTTCAGCCTGAGCCTAAACTTTACCAAATTAGTAAAAATAAAAAATAGTAAATAAATAAAATTGAATAAAATTCAATTGAGTGTTTTTACATTGTTGGGATCATACGAGTTGTGTTTTGTAATCTCGTGTGTGTGAGTGTGTGTGTGCTGCTACGCGCACGCGCTTCTGCGCTTGATTGCGGAACGGCGCGGGTTAACAAAGCACAAGATCCTCGTGCTCGGGGCGGGGGCTGCGCGTCTGATTGGCTAGCGTTTGTCTTACGTCATCGATTCGGGGTTGAGTTGTGTCGGCGTGACGCAAGGCTAGAGGGGCGTGTGTGTTGTGCGCGGAATCAACTGTAGAAACAATAACTGACGCGAGACCTCTTATCCACACACACAGACACACACAGACACACACACACACTTTTAGTAACAGTAAAGACGGACGGTTTAAACAGCCGCGAGAGAACGCGAACACTCAACAGTCTTTGTGTGTTTAAAAAAAAAAAAAAAAAAAAACATCCGGGAAACTTCTTTTTGCGCGGAGCGAAGGCACGAGCGAAGATGCTTCCTTTGTGACAGGCTCGAGCTCTGAGCCACAAACTTCCAGCTCATTCCGCGTGGTTTTTAAAGACCTCCTGCGCCCGGACTGGCATGTGGGTTAATTCTGCAAGCGTCGGAAGGTAGGGGGGGATGTGTGTGTGTCAGGGTTGTGGAGGAGACGTGAATCACGTGCACGACTTTAATTAGAAGACAGCCTAGTGAAATCACCCATCGCTCTGCACCACTGTTCCTTCTGAGCATTGCAATTCAGTGATGAATATATTTAAGTGAAATTGCAGCATGTCACAGCAGCCTGGCCGGTTGATTGGTTGGTTACGGCTCTGTCACCTGGGTTTGTTTTCCTTTGTCCGCATGGGCTTGGCTCAAAGGCTCTGCTCTGCTGCATCCTGTTTTCACGCATCTCACTTCTGCAATATATTAAAAACTCTATCCGAGAAGCTTAGTTAACATTTTTTTTTTTTTAAAGATCCAGATCAACCACAATTCAGTATGCAATTGATTTGCATTTCTTAATGAAATGCATTCTCAATGAATATCAATGCTTGGAAATATGAATGGGCTTGCTGCTTGTCAATGGCCGCGCGCGCACAAGCTCTCCAGCATCTATTCACCTGATGTAATCGCAGGAAAGACTCACCACAAGCAGATTGTCATTTACACGATACTAAACATTTTGTATTTCGCTTTCAGCATTGAGGCCACAATTTCAGATTAATTCCTCCAGCCTAGTGATTTCATGTTCAAACCCAATAAACAGCAAAAAAAAACAAAAACATCACCAAACAATTCAGGCTTGTGCAGTAGTCCTGGTGAAGACACTGACAGTCCTGTTATCAGGCATTAAAGTGTCCTGACACTTCCTACATTACCGTGCTGTTATTCTAGTTTTAAAGCATGTACATTTCTAACACCATAACTTGCATGACTGTTTTTATACTTGATAGGTTGTTGTTTGAGGCGTTTGACAAGTTTCTACAGAAACCTGAATTTCCACGCTGTTCTCAGAGATCTGTCAGAAAGAAAAAGGAAACAAAGTGGTTTTATGACTTCGTACCAAGGCTTTTCAACTAAAACTGCTTTTAAAAATATTATGCATAGCTGCTTACATAAATACAGAGGGGCCCAAAAATGTATACACACTTCAGTGTTTATCTACTGTATGGCCTTTTTTTTTGTTGAGAATTTGAATTTAATTATGGCAGCTAAAGTGTAGTAGTATGTTTCCTCTAAAGATGTCAGTAGTTGCACCATCATCTGTCAGATCTGTCAGAAAGAAAAAGGAAACAAAGTGGTTTTATGACTTCGTACCAAGGCTTTTCAACTAAAACTACTTTTAAAAATATTATGCATAGCTGCTTACATAAATACAGAGGGGCCCAAAAATGTATACACACTTCAGTGTTTATCTACTGTATGGCCTTTTTTTTTGTTGAGAATTTGAATTTAATTATGGCAGCTAAAGTGTAGTAGTATGTTTCCTCTAAAGATGTCAGTAGTTGCACCATCATTGATGCTATCATGTGACCATAATTTAATAATATTTGTGCATATATTTTGCATTCATGCATTTTTTGCATTATTTGCATTATTTCCATATTGTGCATGAAAATAAAGCAAAAATATTGGGACACTGCAATAAAGCACACACAGTCATATTTTATATTAGAAAAAAGACGCAACCAGCAAATTCACTTTGGCAGCAGTGTTGGAACTTAAGGAAGCAGCCGGTCCTGGCCAGACTTAATGAGCCTTACCCTGTCCTTGGCTGAGTTTACCTTTCAGGGCAAAGGTGTGGATATGTTTGGTGAGCATCAGACAGCTGAGCTGAGCCCGCAGGGCTTTCCATCCTTAAAAGTGTTTTGCTTGGTTAAACATCACAGAGCGGTTTGCTATGTTGTTCACCAACCTGATTCATCCTGTTTATGCATGCATGCATTTGTGCATGTGCAATGAGGAAATGTCTTTGCAGACTCATGTGCATCATCCGAGGATCGGTTTACGTCATTCAGACCGTACAGTCATGATAGTCTTAATTAGTGCCTGTTGTATGTGGTCTGGAGTTTGATAGATGACTCTGATGAGAGTCAGTCGCTTGCTTTCTCTTTGTCCTTGTCAAGGCCTCACTGCTTCCTAACATGGAAATTTCTTTTCCTTATATAAGTTAAATAAGTTATAGGTATGCAAGAAAAATAATGTTCCTTGTTTTTGCTGTTATATTTCACTTGTCAAACTGATCCTAAGTTGTACCAAAGTGTATTCAGATAATCATGTGCACACTCCAGTGATTATATGTGACCAGCCAAGTGCATGTTACTAGCAGGCCACTGTCTTGTTTTTTAACAATTCAAGCATCCACCTTCCTCATGGCCCAGTGGGGTGTTTGAACAACATTTCGACTAGATTTTCTGACACACAAAACAACACAAACCAGAATGTTCACAACATTGTGTGTGGTTTTGTAGTGTACACTTACAGTCCGATGTGTTTTAGGTGCCATGTTACCTGTGCTTCCTGGTGATGTGCTGGAAGATCAGTGTCTGCAACTGGAGTGGTTAGAAACCACACACACACATTCACACACACAGTCATCAAGGGCAACCTCCTTAAGTTTGCTATTGTGCTTATGATGTAAACATTAATGTGAAAGCAGAACCAGTTGCACTATGTAGCATCTGGTGACTTTTTAACCATAGGAGTTTCAAATTGATTGATGATCTCTCATGTGTGTCAGAGTTGATACACAATCTAGACAAATGTATGGAGACGCAGGGTTTCTTTCTGTTTTTCTCTTTCTCTTGTTTTTTTTGGATAACACTTTTGGGAAATTATGCGAAAGCTCTCACAGCCATTTTTCATGGTCCTTCTCCATGCTTTGTAAACTGTTTGCAAAAAAGCTTGCAAATACACCCAGAGCTATAGATCCCCTGTCCTCCAAAGTTATCTCCTTTCTACTTTGTAAATATATATATTTTTTTAAATTCAAGTGCAAATGTCTGGAGAATGCTAGGGAAGTCAGTGGCACGTCCTAGCATCAAGCTGGTTTCTTTTTAAAAAAGCAGAGTTCAGTTCAGACATCCTTGGTGCTGATGCCAATCCTGCCAATTCACAGTTGAATCTGACCCAAACACTGCACGACTACTAAACGACTTGCCATTTGGAGTCAACATGTTCCACTCAAACCATGGTAGTCTCTGGAAAAAAAAAAAAAGAAGAAGAAGCCTGGATTGGCCTCTGTGTTGCATCGCACAATACGTTAACCGTTCTGTTGCTAGGACTGGAACAAGCACAGATGTGCAGATGTTATTAATTTCACGTACACTACAGTGTCATGTGAGTCTAAAAGTTATCCAGGCCCTGTGGTCAGAAGCTCACATCTGATAAAGCACTAGAGAAAACAAATAGTGCATGGGAAAAAAGCTGATTTGTAACTGTACACCTACAGGTTGTACCAACAAGGTGGCAGGCTCTTAGAAAGTACATAGTGTAAACAGTGGTAAACCAGCACTAACTTATGTTATTTGTTGATAATTTGTGATCAGCAGTCACTCATTTGCGATTTCTTTCATGGACTTTGGTGAGATGATGCGCACTCAGTAACCTTGTATATCTACGAAGTGATCCCGATGGCAGGTGTACCTGCTAACGTTCAAGTGAGTGTAAATACCCATTAGGTGTACCTAATAAACTGGCAACTTTGTGTGTATATATAGATTAAAGAAACATTGCTTGGCGCAGTTGAATCGAGCAGAAGGCCTATTGTGTGGGCTGTGAAATGTTTGTGAATGGAGTAGGCGTCCGCCTCTCTCTCTCTCTCTCCCCCCCTCCTACCCACATTGGCTGTCCTTCATTGCATTCCTTCATTACTCTGTCTGTTTCTCTCTCCAAACTTCCCATTAGACAGCTTCAAAGCGTGTCTGTACTCTCTACACTCAGCCTTTCACTAATAAAGCAAACTGCACCAGCGTCTCTCTATAACGGAGCATTTTCACTCAGTCTAGTCTCCGTGCTGGCGAGATACACCGATACTGGTTGCATCAACCCCTCTATAGGCGCGCGCGTGTGTGTGTGTGTGTGTGTTTTGTAGTGTGAGACAGCTTGTTGGTCAGCTGATGGAAATGAAACTCAACGCTGGTCCGAAGGTGTCTAGTTTCTGGAAATTTTGCCAAGTACTCAGATCATCAGCTTGCAGCATGATGTGTGTGTGTGTGTGTGTGTGTGTGTGTGTGTGTGTGTGTGTATATATATTGTGATAGTTTTGAAGCCGCCGTGTTCAAACCTTGCAGCAAAAGCTTTAATGTTTATTTAATATCAACATAAACTGGCCGTTCAAGTCAAACAAAACACAGTTGTGAGAATAAAAACTCCTTTTACTTCTCTATATATAATCCCCCTTCTCTCTTATCCCAGCATTCCACTAGTGTTTGGATACCATCAAGGGTAGAAAGTTTTCTCAAGTTTTTTCAGTACACCACAGTCATGATCAGACTGCCTCCTTCACGTCTGAAACACTGGCCTCACAGGAACTCCTTTAATCTGCAAGTGGTGTTCATGAATGAGTGTGTACAGTTCCCATAGCCGGATGCACCTCTTTTGCAATTTGGCCAAAAGTTATTCATCGATTTTCAAGGATCAGGCCTTCTTTAAAATGTTTGCATCATTCAGATGTTTTACTGAGGATGAGTCCTTTGTAAACTTCAGTCAGTTTTATGCCTTTATTTTTATTCCCCAGAAATTTCACAAGTCCCGGTTTCAGTTGAATGCTCCTCGTGTAATTCGTTTTTTTTATTTTTTTTATTAATTTTTGACTATCATCATCAATCAAGTTCAATAAAATGATTGCTGTCCAGACTAGACAGCGAGACAGCAACAGGAGGGTTGATCCCTTTTTTCAGGGTTATTTGCTGTTTGGTTACATCATACTGTCTCTGTCTCTAAGCTGATTACTGGCCTGCCGAGATCGTAAGTATCAGACTCTTTTCCGTTCTGAACACAGCTACCATGTGCATCTTGCTTTATAAGCACTAAATCAGAAAAAGTCCAGAGTGCTTGATTAAGTGGTCCAGGATTAAAAGGAACCATTACATAGCACAGCATGACTTGATTCTTTTCTGGACTTGTCAGTGCATATAGTGTTGTAGTGAAGAGCTTTATTTTTCCCTTTTTCTTTGACACATTTTAGTTAAATGGAAAAAAACACCTGCAGTTCCATCATTCTACAGGTGTTAAATGTTAGGTTGTGCCAAGGGTCAAAGGTAAGTTTATCTGGAGATTGCATGACTAGCATAAAGTCAAGTTAACCGTTGATCCTTGTCAGTTGGCAACTGTCCTATATGAGCAAAGTAGATTTTTTTTGTTGTTGACTTTGAGCAACAGGTGAAACGGCTGTACTGTACTTTGGAATAAAAACATCAAGGTAGGCTGCTTCCTCCTACACATTTTTTTTTTTTTTTAAAAGAGTAAATTTCTTCACATTCCCCAGAGGGTTCTTCGGCTACGAATTGATTCTTAAAGCAGTTAAATGATTTTCTAATTTCGTTACAGTGGTGGAAAGTCACAAGCCTCCATTATTACAGTGATTATGCCTATAAATCTAATGACAATTTAATAAGAAGGCGGTTGTACTTTAGAAAGGAAAAAGTTGAGCGTAGTTACCCAAAATATTATTGGAAACATTTAAATAAGATGTCTAATGAGTTTTAATTGTTTGTTAAAACAGAACATGTACAGAGGTTTATCCCTTTCTATTAGTGTTTGCTCGTTTCCATGATATGTAATTTTTTTATTCAATAAACAATATTTTTTAACATGTGGAAACACCTGTTTTTGATAGCCTACATTGTGTTGTTAACTATGTCGTGAAAATATTTTCAAATATTCTGACATGTTTTACGCTATTTGACCATCCCCGTTATTGTCTCTGATTAAATCCTGGAAGGAAACTGAAGACTGATTTAATGCGATACACAAGCCGTATAAAAGAAATCCGAGACAATTTAGACGGGTACTAATGTACGCTGAAAAACTTATTACTGTACATCTTATCGAAGACCGGTGTGTCTTTTCTTTCCCTGCATTCTTCTTCTTTCAGCCTTAACGATGCTAGTCCTGCTGTCTCATCCTTGAGAGATGAGACGGGCGGGACACGCCGGCTGAAAAGATGGCTCATGTGTCCCTCTGAATAGGAGCTGTTTTTAGACACCCCCCCAGCTTGGCATAGCAGGTCACAGCAATGACGTCTTTGTCAATGGCATAATAAGCAGCAGCTTTATCAATCTTTCATAGATGCTTTTTTTAGGAATACTGTCAGAGCCGGGTTGCTGAACGCTCTAGCGCTTGTAATGCAGATAGCCGTATCCTTTGCTGAACGGAAAGCGAGCGCTTTGTTCGCTCTTGCATGAGGGACGCTTTGAAGGTGTATGGAGCTGAGGAATTTAGTGCGGAGGAATGTCCATGAATGAATGGCTTTCTGGATAATGACATTTGTGAGTCTGGAGAAGGATCTACAATGTGCAAAGTGAATTTGAGTCTTTTCGTAATATCATGAATCACCATGTTTTCATAATCCCTTATTGAACACAAGACATTTCCTACTGTCTCATGGAGGTGTGTTTAGGCTTGTCATACACACTTAACGGTTCTAATCTCCTGCATTCCACACGTTTATCACCCATTCTGATCGTTTCTTTTGGAATAAGAGACCTTTCTGACTAGCTCATGTTGCTTAATCATGTCCGGATCTACAAAGCCCTTTTTTGTTGTTGTTGTCATGGTTATTAGGTTACAGCATGTACTTCTATGCTGCTCAGTCGCAAAATCTTACAGCATCCTTTAAGTAGGTAATGCGAGCGTGCGAGAATGCGAGAGAGTGCGTACGAGAGTGCGAGAGAGTGAGGAGTGAGTGCGAGAGAGTGAGGAGTGAGTGCGAGAGAGTGAGGAGTGAGTGCGAGAGAGTGAGGAGTGAGTGCGAGAGAGT
>JAQQZT010000014.1:13187611-13221384 GCA_030068275.1 Clarias platycephalus
GTTTCTCGATTTGGATTTGTTTGTCTCGCTCTTTGATTTCCCGGTTTTTTGAACTCTCGCTTACCCTTGACTACGCCCCCGTTTAACGTTTTTGTTCCGACGCTTCGCTGCTTGTCCTTCTGTTGCCGACTCCGCTTCGCCCCACGACCACGCCCCCCCTCTATCTGCCGTCATCGCTCGCGCTTGGATTCATCACGCCACGTATCAGATCGTGACAGTAGTAGCCTTAATGTGGGAGCCCCCTAGTGACGGGGAGGAATTGGACACTGATAAATTAGGGAGAAAATGTCCCAAAAAAAATCCTCTCCCCCAAAAATAGAGAGCTGTCCTTTTAATACCTGCACAAGACAGTTTTACTATCCCAACATGGAAAATCGGCCAATCTGGCAACACAAGATTTACAGCCATATTTTTTAGGCTTGTCATTATTTGTTGTCCCACTTTACATACCATTTAGTATGTTGTAATTGTGTGTGATCGGGGATGAAAGTGATCTGTGAACGTTCCTAGGGCCAGCCTAGTATAATTTTCAGATTTGTTTTTTTTATGGGTTGAGCGTATATATACAGGAAGTTAACCCCTTAAATTACAGTAAGATTTATGAAGGGGTCCATGTCTGGTCCATGAAGAGCCTATAGAGTTTGATTGAGATTTTGAAGGTGTTGTTGTAAAATGGGAACACTCCATAGAATCCTTCACTACTGCCTGACAAAAGCATGATGTCTGTGCGCCATCTTTTTCACCATGGTTTGTACAGAGGACATGTCTCCAATGGCGTCAAGCCTACAGGATTGTTTGCCCCAGGCTTTGAATCAGGAATGGCAACAGTTTCATGCCGTGCTGTTGAAGGATGAAAGACCCCTCGCAGAGGCCACTGGCCTTATATTTCTCTTTATGCCCTAATCTATCACATATGTCCACTCTCATTCACTCTTGACCACCTCACAGTTCATGTTCGGTTATCAGCATGAAGCCCTGTCTTATGGGTGTGTGCCAGGACCAAGCAGGCATCAACAAGGAGAGATGAAAAGCAGATTGCTTCACTACTGGATCAGTTTGCCTCTTGAGTTTCCATATGCTGGAGTTGAGCTATGAATAAACAGTCACAGATTTTCCCTTCATCTTTTCACAATTTGGGCAAATAATGCATTCAGTTTTATTTGGTTAATTTTTTTCCCTCTGTTTATGTTTTTCTTCAGGTTTCCATACCCAACACCAGTACTGCATGTATGAGAGCTGTGCTTGAGTATCTGTACTGCGGCTTACTCACACCTTGTCCTGACTTGGAGCCGATAGACCTCATAATACTAGCCAACCGTCTCTGCCTGCCCCGCCTTGTGGCTCTTACAGGTATATGACTTATTCCTGCACTCTGTAAAACAATTTCAGTTAAGATCGTAACTAATTACTACAGATTGTACTCATCCAGCAGTTTGGTCATCTCGGCCTGATGTATACTGTACTGTATATACTACCACTACACTAGTCAAAAGTTTGGACACCTTCTAATTCAATGATTTTTCCTGATTTTAGTTTTTTTCTACATCGTAAAACAATGCTGAAAGCATCCAAAATATGCAATAATCTCCTTTGAACAATGGATATTGAGAGTTGTCTGCTAATTATGCTTGGTAAAGCCTTTATAAAGGCGCTAATATGCGATGGAGTTAATTGATGATTTTTGAGGCTGGTGACAATAAATATATTTCGCCTTCACAGAGGTAAGTTTTGGTCTCGCTTTCCTAGGATGGACTTTGAGAGCCATGAGTTTCATCATGGTGCTTGATGGGTTTTGCAAATGCACTTGACAAAACCGTTCTTGCACTGTAATTCCCCAATTCCATACGTGTTATTTAATTGTTTTAAGTCTCCAATGTTGTTCTAGAATGTAGAAAATAAATCGCACACCAAAAACCATTGAATTAGGAGGTGTGTCCAAAGTTTTGACTGGTACCAATATATGCACGCACAGACACTGCATCCACCTCCGTTTAATACAGACTATTTTGACATTTATTTAGGCTCTATACAGGTGTAACTCTAAAAATTTGAATATCGTGCAAAAGTTAATTTATTTCAGTAATGCAACTTAAAAGGTGAAACTAATATATGTGATGGACTCATTACATGCGAAGGAAGATAGTTCACGCCGTGATTTGTCATAATCGAGATGATTATGGCTTACAGCTCAAAATCCACAATCTCACAAAATTAGACTATTGTTAAAAGGTTCAATATTCTAGGCTCAAAGTATCCCACTCGAATCAGCTAATTAAGCCTTTACACCTGCAAAGGGTTCCTGAGCCTTTAAATGGTGGTGGTTTTACACAAGTATGTAGGCTATACCTGGGGTTTCTCACAGGTCCTTTGAAATGTCATCTCTGCCAATAGTTGCTTCAGTTTATATTTCATCAGGAGACAATTTAAAAAGTCAAATCTTTTAAAAAAGAAACAAAACAAAAGGACACTTTCCCCACAGGATATGACGGTATTTTACCAAAATGTCAAATCAGATGGGATGTATTTATATACAATGTCTGCCCCCCCCCAAAAAAATGTTGCACACACTATTTTTATTGAACCGACCTTTGCTTTGGTTACAGCTGTGGTGTCATTTTTATAAACACAATATTTATTACCATCCAGAGTCACATTAATTTCTCTCCAAGATTTTTTGTTGATGATGGGAGAGTCGGATCGTTGCATAAAGTCTTCTCCAGTACATCCCATATGGGATTACAGTCTGGACAATCCATGTATGAAAATTATATCAAGTGCTCCGTGAACCTTTCACAATTTGAGCTCGATGAATCCTGGCATTGGCATTTTGGAATAAGCCCATGCTATCAATCCATTAAGGGAAAAAACTTCTTTATTCATTCTTCTTTATTCATTATATTCAGGTAGTCAGCTGACCTAATTGTTTTTGGCTACATAAAGACCTACCCTGCACCCTCATGCAGACCAACACCAGATCATAACACCGTCCCCACAGGCTTGTACAGTAGGCACTAGGCATGATGGGTGCATCACTTCACCCACCTCTCTTCTTACCCTGATGCAACCAGCACTCTAGAACAGGGTATATCTGGACCGCATCAAACCAGATATGGAACCTTTATAATGTAAAATATTAAAGTGGTATTGTTTTGTATTGTGTTGCATTATTATTCACAGAGCAACATGCGGTTGATGAGCTCTTGCAGTGGGCAGTAAAAGGAGCGGACATTGACGGACAGGTGCTGGCTTACCTAGAATTGGCCCAGGTAATCTTTATTTAGGTTTGTGGCTTATCAAACCATTTTCAGAGTAGATGGATCTATTATTCTGTTAAGTACACTGATTTGAATCCTGAAGTAGCCAGATAACAAAAGGAACGCATTAATCCCCCAAATTAACATTTATTCATAACTCGCTCCAATTCCAGTTCAAAGGACGATCAGTCATTGCCTTTCAAATGAGCCCCATTGTTAGAAATCACTGTTTGATGTCTTGTGCCAATTCTGCATTGTGTATCACTTTTTGTTTGTCTTCTTTAGTTCCACAATGCCAAACAACTCTCCACCTGGTGCCTCCATCACATTTGCACCAACTACAACAGCGTGTGTCGCAAATTCCCCAAAGACATGAAGGCCATGTCTCCAGGTATAGACCTAATACCTGCCGTATACATCACTGATGACCTTGTCCCTAACCTTCCCCTTTGATCATATTTGTCCATATGTTTCATATTTGTTGCCTTCTGCAGAAAATCAGAAGCATTTTGAAAAGCAGCGTTGGCCCCCTGTCTGGTTCCTTAAGGAGGAAGACCGCTACAATCGCTCAAAGAAGGAGCGTGAGCATGAGGAAGAAATCCTGCGCAAGCAGCACACCAAACGTGGCTGGTGTTTCTGGAGACACCCATCCTCCTCTGCACCTCACATCTCCTGAGGGTGCAGCCACCACCATCCACACCCCGAATCGCTCACCTCATCTCGGCATCAAGACTCACAGCTGAGCCTGGGAAGACCCGTGTCTGTTTCCAATCTATGTGTTCTGGTTGATGGACGTTTGTCTGGGGCTACTTCACCCTCGTGCTTCTGCCCTCCCTTGTCAAGTCAGGTTTAATGCAAAGCCTGAGGCAAACAGCTGTGGCCCATAAGAGTCTGTATCTCATTAACTGAAGGGGAGAATTTCTCACTCTTGTCTTGTGTGTTTCACTGTGTTAATCCAGCAATTTTGGATGCCTCATGGGGACACCACATAGGGAATGTCTTCATGGCAGTGATCTGCCTTCACCTTTTAAAGACTGTTATTCTTGTGCTACGACTACAAACCCACGCTTCCCCACTCACCACACCCCCCCACCCACAGTACCAAGCCTAGGCGCTGGCGCCCGAGCATGCACAGAGCATGGTGCTGATGTGATGAGCTTCTCCTGTGAATCCTATTTCTGGAGAAAATATCCAGCATATATGAGCTACAAATACCTTGCACCTAGCACCTAAAACAGCGTCAGGGATTTATTATTTTGTAAACCACAAAGGTAAATCCACACAAGCTGTAGTACATGCTTTTTGCCTCAGTAATGAATAACCTTTGCCTGTTCTCTCAGTAAAGAATTCCACTAATGCTCTATTGAGGAAGCTGTACTCAAGGACCCTCATTTATTAACATTGCTTGCACACACATCTTTGTAGAAATTGAGTTTACGAATGTTTCAATGCAGCACGTGGGATATAGCAAAATGTGCATTGGCTTAGATTTTTGTGCATGCTCTTGCAAGGAGCGCAAAACTTAATACTGATAGATTTATGGCATAATTTGAAGCCTAAATTAGAGCAAGGAGCATGCTGAACAAATGCAATACCTGTTATACCCGTTCATGTACGGATTTTTTTTCAGATTATGATTTTTACCCAAAGGCACATTTCAGAGTGAAATAATAATTTTAAACACTAGTTTAATCATTCTCTACTTTATCTGTTAACATCTCTGCCTCAGACAGGCGTTTCTTTCAAAAAACTGAATTTATTTGTTCATGAAAATTAAAGTACCCTTTGGAGCGACGCTTAGACATACTGTAGATATGGTTGATTGCCGGTGTGTCTGTATTTAACCAAGCACATGCTTTTATTAATCAGCTTTATAGTCCACACTTGTGCATCTGCATACTCACCATTGACGAATCCCAATTTTACAGTGTGTACGAAAGTGTTTAACCCTTTTCTACGCAATGTTGATCAATGAGGGCCAAGAATTTTTATTACTGGCACTTAAGGTTGACTGTGGGCAGAAACAGAACATTGAATAAACAGGGTGCGTGCAATTCTCTGCTCGGTAACCTAAAAAGGCTCTAAAAAGCACCAAAGAGATGATTCTGGTGTTGGGGGGACATAACAGTGAGGTCTTAATTTAGGGTTTTTTTTTTACCACTGCCAATGGGAGTATTAACATTTTTTTTTAAGTATGGGGAATGATTAGGCATTTACTTTTCCAAGCCACTAGACGCAGTGTTGTTTCTTTTTTTTTTTTTTTTTTTTATTATTACTGTTAAATGGTTTAAAATCGACTCCCTTGCAACATAACCAAAAACAAGGTTGCCATGTTTTTCCCCCTTTCTCCTTTTCGCTAAAAACTAAATTAGCTTCCCTCAGTCTAACCTAACCTGCTGTGTTCTACCTCTGCAGACAAAAAGAAGTTCGGGATTCAGTCAGTGTGGTGTCTTTTTGCTGCAAAAGCAAGACCTTCACTTTCCATTTGATGCAGTGAAAATGGTGCTTGGAAGGACTAAATATCACAGTGATAGTATTCTTTTCTGGCCGTTGTATTTTTGCTAATGTTAATAACTTTCTGTGTGACAATCCTAAACAACAACAATGAAAAAAAAAAAAAAAAATCATGCATATTTAGCAAGCGCAAAGGTGTTGGCTAAAAGATTGTTTCCTTTTTTTTCCTCTCTCTCTCTCTCTTCCAAAAGCTTTATGACTTTCAGTTGAAAGGCTTGTAGCAAAATGGAAGATGGGCTTCGTGGTATTACAGATATATTCTACTGATGTGGTATTAATGTGGTAACATGACACAACTCAGTAATTACAACCTCTCCGCTATACTCACTACATCAAGTATCTAGTATTTCTCATACACGTTGTGCTGCTGTGTATCTGGTGATCGTTATCGCCACGTGCCTGTTACAATATCAAAACCGACTAGACCGTAGACGTCAATGTTACTTGTTAGCTGTTGGTGTGATCGGGCTGTGCTGAAGAAGGCGCTATATTGTGAAAGCTCAGTTTGAAGAGTGCTATTTCTGTAAATGTTAAAACAGGATTTTTTTTTTTTTTTCTCTTTCACTTTTTCCGCTATTTCTGGCTTTCAGCTTCTTCACCTCCGTGAGACAGCACCCAGGTGCCGCTGGTAGCTAGATGGAGACATATGATGTGGAAAGACTTTCTCACTAGAGACGCGCTCGAATAATCAACAGCTACCGAAATAGATATGTGAGAGAATCTCAGCAGGCCTATGTGTGAATGAAGCTGATCTTTGGATGGAAGGAAATAGCAAAATGCTTTAACACAAGGAGGAGTCCTTTGTGCTAGATCCTAGAAAAAGCTAAGACATTTTAGATAATTCAGTAATTAAAAATAGCAATTGGTGATCTAAAATGAACCTGCGTGCAGCAAATTAATATGCGATTGTATATTAATACACCGGTTTACAATCGCTCTTCTAAATGATTGTCTCAGTACTCTTCAATAGAAAAGATGTTAAAACAACTGTAAAATAGTGTTTACTTCTTACACAGTGTGTTTCTGTACTTGAAGGTGGAACGCTGTGTTGCCTTGGTGATTTTTGGACACTTTTTTTTTTCCCGTCCTTTGCGTATTTTCTGTCTGGATCTGTCGTGCATGAATGACTGTTCCTAAACTCCAGCATTTATATAAACCTTACATTTTGTAGCATGGTAAATTTTCTTCCATAAGAAAGGTGGACGTTTTTAACTCCATACTGTTTGTGTTCAGTGTTCGTTGGTGAAGGCAATGATGTCTTTTGTATATTACCTGTGTGCTTTATTGGTATTGCCTTTGCTAAGATTGGGTTTTAAGAACATACGGGGTTGTATGATGTAGTTCTGGGATTTGTGTGTGTGGATTTTTTAGTATTATTATGGGAGTATTATTAGAAACATTTATTATGGCTTGGATAACATTGAGACTTTTTCAAACAGCACTAATAATTGATAAGCCCTTATTAGCAGTGTAACAGCCTATGCACTTTAGCCTAAATTGTGAAAGGTATTTTACTGATTTTATATCGATTGCCTTGAATTTTACATGGTAACATGCTAAGACATGCACGTTTACAGGAAATGTGCATGAAGATTGGTCTATTTTAGACATGATTGCATGCAGTCATGTGTACAGTTGTATTACGAATCAGGAGTACACTAGTCACTAGTCTGTTCTCCTATCTACAAATGCGTGATATATTTGGGGGTAACTCTAATGACAAATTTATATACATTTTTTTAACTGGCTTATCATGTCTTTAATCAGGAAAAACAAACAATCCCCCACACAGGTTGCAATAGTAATGCTCCATAGGGCTCAGTGTTGTATCCTGGCATTACCTGTGCCTTTGGTTTGGTTTTTTTTGTTTGTTTGTTTGTTTTTTAAGGAAAAAAAAAAAAATCATGTTGCCTTTCTAAAGAGGGGCCTCTTACTACTGCCTTTAGATGTTGAATAATTGTAAAAAACACACACAAAAAAAAAGTGTGCACACGCATAAACACACAGGCACTTAGCCAGGCAGCTGACCACCGCATTCCTCGTCTTACTGTCAGTGCCTGTGGACGTTATGTAGCGCAGCTTACTGTTTAACCTGTCTTTATGCTGCATCCTTTTCATTGCTTTTCTTGTATAAAATATTTCCAGCACTTTTTCTTTTTTTTGCTGAACTGAGTGGAAATAAACGCTTCGGGTTAGGATGCGATCCTGCTGGTACGGCTGTGGGAGAGGACGTCCAGCCTAGAGCATTCGTTGCCGTTGGACGCTCATGCCCTCTACCGAAGCAGATGAGAACTATTGAATGCAGCTTATTATGCAGCACACATTTTATAGTGTGATGGAAAGACTTTTGCATTATCAGGAAGCCAAGGGCTGAACATGCTTCTTCCAGCACTGCTGTTTCCTTTCGAATTCAGCGTCCCTTCTCCAAATTTCTCCACTATTCCTTCTTCCAAATATGATTTCCTTATTTTCTGTACCTCACACTTTGTATACGTACCTCTTCATTGGTAATTATGATGATTTTGTTCAATTTCAGAGTTTGATCTCTTGGGAAAAACCACTTCTGTATTTTCCATGCAGTGAATTCCTAAGACAGATCATTACATGTTTGTGGTCTAGATGCTTTATGCATTTTTGTTTTTTTTTGTCAAACATCTTATACAAACTGCTGTGGGGAATAACAATATGCAAAGGGGTTACTATTATCATAACTTTGAATATACAGCTCTCTCACTTTCAGTGAAAGTGGCCTTCTTTAAACTAACATGCCAATTCTAACACGAATGATATCGTCAGTTTTACGAAAAGTGCACCTCGATGTTGGAGAGGGTTCAGCACCTGAGTAAAAGATGATGACCATACTTCCTTTTGTTTTGTTCTCTTTATTATATGACTATTATACCATTAAGCACTTTGTGTTAATCTTGTTAACTTCTTACTCCTTTTTGAAAATTGTTGTTAATGTAATGAAATAAAAAGAGCACACACAACACACTATAAGGGCTTTTTAAATAATAAATAAAAAAAAAATAAGGCAACAATCAGAATGTTTTGCGATGCTGCAAAAATGTTTTAACGGAACCTTTGTAATACTTTTTTTGAACCACTGTGATTTGTACAAAATGGAACAAATAAGTAGGGGGAAATGCCGTTTCAGTATTCTAATGTTTAACTGGGCTTTTAATAAACTTCATGTGGTTTATTTGATGTTTGCTTTTTGTGCTTTTTTTTTAAAATCAAAATGATAAAATGAGATTTAGTAGGAAGTGACACTTATTTGTAGTTATATATGAAACATGGTAGCAAAGCATGTTCTATAGTATATAATTAGTTGGTTCATTGACCATAGAAAGAAATAACCGTATTTTTTTTTTTATATGCAACAATTGATATGAAAAGGAAGCAGTACCGTTCGAAAGTTTGGACATACCTTTTAATTGAATGTTTTTTTGTTTGGTGATTTATTTTCTACATTCTAGAATACTGGAGATTTCACTATGAATTAACACGTGCAGTTCTATAATTAAGTAACAACAATGGTGAGTTGTTATTTTAAGACATGAAGGTCAGTTATCCTGGAATAGTTCTTGCAAGACCAGTATTGTCAAGTGCCATTAGCAAAACCCATCAAGCACCATGATGAAACTGGCTTTCATGAAGACCTTCCCAGGAAGGCAAAACCAAAACTTGACATTGCTGCAGAGACGATCATTTAGAGTTACCAGCCTTGTTCAGAACGGGCAGAGTGCTAGACAGGCAAAGGCGCGGCCTTTTATACACACGGTTGCCAGGCAACGCCGCAATCAGCGTGAACGCGCCGCACCTGGTTGCCTGTCTATATTAGGGTCCTGATACCGCGACACTTCGTGCGGTCATTTAGGTAGCACCGGTAAGGTATCAGGGCCAAAGAGAAAGAAAAGAAAAGAAAAGAAAAGAAATATGGGCAGCAAAGCCAACGCGCGCCTCCTTAAGACGCCGGCGAAATAGAGAGAGAGAGCGGCGCGCTGTCCTTTAAGCGCGTGCTCTCAGGTTAAACATGGTTTATGCAAAAAAAAAAAAAAAAACACAAACTCTCTCTTTATAAATCCTCGGTAAGGGCATAGGCCCCGAGAGGATATTAGCTTTTGTTTAAGTTTCCAGAGTCCCGTCCGTTCTCGCACCACGTAACACTTCATAACAGCACCTCAGTTTAGAGCCGTTCTGAAGGCTTTTTACATGTAGCAGACACATCTCAATATCGACCTTTCAGAGGAGATTATTGTGTATTTTGGATGCATTGTTTTACAATGTCAAAGGAAATAAAAATCAAGAAAGACCATGGTGTGTTCGAACTTTTGACTGGTAGTGTATAATGGTGACTGTAAATTTGTGTGTTCATGCATGGTGTCCTGCAATGGACTGTCCTCCCAGTCAGGGTATATGTATTTCTGTCACTTTCAAATTTCCCAGAACAGAGTCCAGATCCACTATAATCCTGACCAAAGACAGCATAAATTTACTGAAGATGAAAGTAATTCGTTTGAAACTTTGAATGGTGTCTTAATTGACGCTTTCAAATAATGACCAAAAGAGGGAGCCAGAGATCAGTAATTTAATGAACCATGGCAGATAAGAGGCTTATACTGTACATTGACCAGCTACATTCAACCACACGCATAATATTGTGTAGATTCGCATTGTGTGACCAAGACTCATTGATACAATGCTTCCATAAGACCTTTAAATGTGTTGTAAATGTGATCTACAGTATCTGCTGCCTAGATGTTAGCAAGTTCTGGTATACTCTAATAAATAAAAGCATTCAGATTTTCCCTGACCAGAATCCTTGTATAAACTAGGAAATCCGATTGGCCATGTGCAGTAGCCTGTCAACATGTCATTTGTTTACAGGCAGTTACTTATCATCCAGTCACATTAAATGAAAGGGCACTACACTTTAAAAAAAAAAATTGTATTCTTTATATTCTTGTATAATGTTCAGACCAAACACAAATAACATTTTCCTGGGGAAAAAAAAAGAAAGAAAAGGATGAAAGACCATCCACTTCCAGTCTGGAGTACCACAAGTCTGTATGCTGAACACTCTACACTACCTGCCCATCACCTATTACAGCATACACACCCATTTCTCTTACACCATCATTAGGGTTTGTAGATGACAACCTTATTATAGAGTTGCTTTCTAGCAATGATGAGCTATCTTGTAATTAAAGGGGGAGTGCAGATCCCACTGACTACCGCCTCATCTTTAACATGAGCAGCAGTAGCATACAGTATCTCATGCTCCTAATGGAATCTTCTTACTACAGTCGCAGCCCTGACAACACTGCAGAAAATCAACTGGTTTAAAAACATAACTTGACCTCATATCTCTCAAATCATGTGACTAAATCATAAGCATAACATGAAGCAGATGCAGGTCAAGAGCTTCAGCTGATGTTTCCATCACATATCAGAATGTGGTAAATGAGATTTCGGAGACTTGGTGCCAGACAGACTGGTGAGTATCTCAGAAACTGCTGTGGCTTTTAGTGCAAAAATCCAATCCAGTGAGCTTTAGTTATATGGTTATACAAGTCAACAAATTGCACAGTAAGAAACTGTTACAAAACACTCATTATAAATGTATCAATTGATATAATATTAGTGGAAGCCAATCAAATACCACCTGGTTAATATTGAGCAAAGCTTATATGAAGAAATGATCCTAAATATAAACAAATTAATTTCTATTTAAACTAAAAATTATTTTTATTCAATTGTGCGACGACACCTTATTCCAAAATAGATAAAACTGTAATGTTCTTTTTTTGATTAATGTTTTTACCTTGTGGCAGTAATTAGTATTTACAGAAAGTTAAGCATGGGAGATGAAAATTGTAATTTTCCTTTGGGAATAATAATCAAGATAGCAATTGAAAAGGCAGATTATGGGGGGCGTTCAAGTCAAACCGGGACATTTCTTATGAATGTATCAAATGTTTTGCCTTTTAAAGGTGGTCCTGAGAAGTTAGTGTTTCAGACGTGGAGCAGGCAGTCTGATCATGGATATAGCATTCGGAAAAATCTTTCTACCTTGATGGTATCCGAGCATTAGTGAAATACTGTAAGAAGTGCATTTTACACTCAACTGCATTCTGGTATTTATTGCACAATGAAAAGTCCCTGCTTCATTTGAACATCCCTCGTATTGAAAGGAACAGTGACTACTAATATCTACTATATTTGTCTCTTAGCATAACATACCTCAACCATGTGGTAGAGATGGCTCAATCAGGACAAGTTCGAAACATTTTTCAATATGATATAAAGACTCAAAATGTGCTCTAACAAAAAGTTAAGCTGAATGTTCTGCTGTTCTTTCTGCATTTTAGGATGTCCCTCTCAATAACACTATGTGGAGGTATGCCTGAAACTCCACCCTTTTAGTTCCTTCCTATGAAATCCCACCTCTAGCTTTCTCTACTAGAGACAATTTTTTGCATCCAAAACCAAGCTTTTTATTTTTACCAAAAATCTGTCATTGTCTTTAGTGGTCGACCTGTCTGTGTACAGTATCTGCTCAGTTCTTTCCACATTTAAAAATTCCAAAATCAAGCTTCAGGTCACAAATACATTATTGGAGTCTGTCCTGAAAGACAAATGCTAATACCCATTTCTCATGTTGATGTAGTTTGACTTTTTTTAACCAATTCAAAATGGAGCCCTCAAATACAGTTCACCCAAAAAAAAGTACATACATTATGTTTATTCTGGAAATAAATAATGCTCTCAACTCTGCAATGAAAATTATTTTGCGTGCATATTAGATTTTGCAACCCAGCCATTCCTTAGATTGTGACTCTCCTGAGATGTCTGGCAGGCTGATCTTCCTGTCTACTGCTTCCACGTCCTTTTCCTCCCAATACAGGCACTCAGAGAGCTGAGTCAGCATACCATGAGTGGTACTTGGCTTGATTAAGGATTCACATTGTGTAGTCCTCAGTCTCTCTCTCTCTCTCTCTCTCTCTCTCTCTCTCTCTCTCTCTCTCATGACATGGTACTTTCTAGTGAGTTGGATCTGATACTTATTGGAATGAGCCAGAGGCTGGGGTTTTGTCAGTCACATAAATGTGAGACATATGATGGTGGTTACCATGGCAGGAGTGTGTGATGTGGGACATCACACACACACATATCCAGCAGAATTTCCAGTAACGGTTTGATGGGGAGCCTTGCTGCAGATGTTTTAGGATTGACTCTTCAGTTGTAAAATTTGGATCTGATTGATGTGTCCATATAGATGGGCAGCCATGAACCCACATAGGCATAGTGTGTCTGTGTGTGTGTGTGTGTGTGTGTGTGTGTGTGTGTGTGTGTGTGTGTGTGTGTGTGTGTGTGTGTGTGTGTGTACACTGATTATGATTACAGCCATAAACTGTGTGTCGTCTGCTTTACAGTAGTGATGACTGGTTATACTGAATGTTCCAAAAAAAGGTCCTGCTACTAATCAGTGCTGTGCTATTATTATTATTATTATTATTATTATTATTATTATAAGGTCTCCTTGTTGGTAAGGCACAAAACTATTACACATATACCCAATAACACGTAATCAATAAAAGATATGTTCAGTAATTTTTTTTTATGATTATATTTTGTTAGCTGCATCATACAACCATATAGCTGTCAATCCAGTGTTGTATATTGTCTAATGATCAAGACAAAATTTTGGGAATTGTTGAAAATAGACCATGCTGTGCCCCTCCACAACCCTAAACAGGTTAAACGGTATGGAAAAGGAATGAATGAAAGAATGAAAAGGCACAATCACTACTGATCATGTTTTATGAACGTATCAGAAAAGAGGGCTTTACTTATAGGTAATGACTGGCATGACACGACAGCTCTATTTCTTAACAATTATAAGTATTTGTAAATATGCTTTTAAATATTCTTTTACATTAATTGATTCATTAATTTGCTTATAATGTTGTCTGAGTTTTGAGTATAATTTCATTTACTCTGCTTGAAAATTTTACATTATCTTACTCATCTTTATTGCCTATCCTGTTCTGGGTCTGGAACCTATCCCAAAGGACAAGTGGTGGGAGGAAACTGAGTACATGTCCTTTTTTTTTTACTGTAGTTAACTACATAATTCATATATCTGAAGGATCCATTTTACTTTTACTTCGCTTATTATTACACCAAATATCTGTACTTTTAATTAAATACATTTATGCATTACGTTATGTAGTCACAGTATTCGAAGCACTCATTGTCACCGGCTGACCGTTATGCGTAATTATATGACATACCTTTCCTTGTAGACGTGCCTACTAGTGTAACAGGTGCTTAAAATAAGAATGAGAGAGAGATTTTTACTATGTAAAAGGCTACTGGGTGCCATGGTGGCTTAGTGGTTAGCATTGTCGCTTTGCACCTCCAGGATTCGATTTCTGCCTCGGGTCTACGTGCATGGAGTTCATGTGTTCTCCTTGTGCTTGGTGGGTTTCCTCCGGGTGCTCCGGTTTCCTCCCACAGTCTAAAGACATGCAGATTAGGCTAACTGCCCTAATATTGTACCCGTGAATTGTGCCCTAAGTCTTCTTTGATAGGTTTCAGATCCTCCAAGTGAACGTGTATACAGGATAAAGTGGGATAGGTGATGAGTGAATAAAAGGCCACTGTAAAATTACTTCTGATAATTATGTAAATTTGAAGGTGAGTATTTCCGTAATTTTACTCAAGTATACAAATAAAGAGGACTTTTACTAATATTTTACTTTTAGTAATATTTACCCTATATACCTTCTTCAAGTATTTTTGACTTCTGCATGGAAGTCAGGGCACTCGGCAGGGTACACCCTGGATCGGGTGCCAATCTACCACAGTGCTAAACATCATTAGTGTCATATAAATTCATTACTATTTCTCTACTAATTCTCAAAAACCTCTAAACCACAAATGTAATCAAAGCGTTAAATTAAGTTTGCATTCCTTCATATTGAGCTCATTCCTCCCCTGTAGTTAAAGTAACTGTTTTCATACTTCAGAGCACTCTGTGGAAGGCCGAAGCTCTGTCGTGTTAACATCCAAACAAATTTCAGCAATTTTCACATTTCAGTGTGTCACAGTCTTGAGAAGTCTGAAGAACCAAGATTTCCTGTTTCACTTGGACTGACATCTGTAAACAAGTATTCTGGCTAATTAAAAGCAGCAAATAAATCTGCAATTCCTTCAAGTTGTTTCATCCTAAAAGTCTCAGAAACTGACGGGCATTATTCAGCCGGCTGTAGGAGGACTCATTGGCTTGGGGAATTTAACAACTTCTTAATTATTTTTTATGTGTTAAGGGCTGTACACAAGAGTGAAGCTCTCCCAACTGGAGCTATAATTCTCCCAAATTGTTATCCCATAAATATGCCATGCCAAGTCCAAGCACATTTTACACACTTACTGGTTTTAGTGCAAGCCTTACAAATTCCTGACTATGACATATCTTACAGCGAGAGGAGGAACAGGAATTCACCTCCTCCTTACTGGTAAAATAATGAGTTCACCTATCTTTAGTTATACGTAACATGACCATTATTCTAAATCTAATAATGATCTTAGATGTTACACAGTGTTTTATAATTATATACAGTATAAATATTTCACATTTAACAAAAGATTATTTTGGATGGTTGGGGATAGTTAATAAATAACTTCTCCAGCACATCCCAGAGACTTTTACTGGTGTTCAGTGAAAATGTGTGAAAATTATTCTGCATGTTCCCAGTACATGGCCATGCAGTACATTTCAGGTCATCAGCTGACTTAAGTTTATTGCAATGTAATGTAGCTGAGCCTACTGTAGATCTGACCAACTGAAGCAACCCCAGATCATAACACTGTCTCCAGAGACTTGTACAATGGGCACTAAGCACGATGGGTGCATCGCCTCAATGTGTGTGTGTGTGTGTGTGCCGTGCAGTGGATTGGCACCCTGTCCAGGGTGTACCCTGCCTTGTGCCCTAAGCCTCCTGGGATAGACTGCAGGTCCCCGCGACCCTGAATACAGGATAAAGCGTTATAGAAGATGAGTGAGTGGATTTATTGGATCACATGACCTTTTTTGCTGCAATACCAACTAGCAATTGAAGCTCTGATTAGCCTAAAGTGTATGGCCTCACAGCTGTTTAGTCCCAATCGTATGAGTTCTCATCGCATTGTGTATCCAATATGGAAATGCTGTTATTTTCGTTATTAAACATAGCTATGAATTCTGCCATTCATTTTTTCTAAAGCATCTTAACCAAACATTCAAGTAATTTCCAATCAGGGTTTCATGATAAATTTCTTCGATGAAGCTGACAGCACTATATTTCCAGGTTTTAACAAATCATGACCCAATGTTGGTGATTTCTGCAATCTCCTTAGTTATGTTCTTTGCGTGATGCAGGCCAATATTTCAACCATTTGAAACAGAGTAACATCTATTCCACAAGCATGGGATATGTCTTCTGACATGGTTGTTTAGGAAATGAAAAGATTTTCTCTGTTAGTTATGGTTAACAGACTTGTTGCCAGCTGAAACATATTAATCACTACAGTAATTATCCAGTCATAGGTTCTTAAGTATTTGCTTATTTAAATCCAAACAGCACCTTTTTTCCTTCTAAGCCGGGCTGTGTTTAAACATCAGAAAACCAAGACACTTTCTCATGTCCTCCACACTTAACAAGCTATTAAAGTCAACCAGGCATGCAGTGCAGTCATGCAATCACATCCCTTTCTCAATCAATTATCATGGCTATTATTATTTTTTCATTATCACAGCTTTTTAACACAGGAGATACACTTTGCAGAGCATCAGCAGTCTTAGTCTCCCACCCAGCGAGGAAAAATAACACTTTCCTTCTTATTCCCTTCCTATCCTCTAGTGTGATGAAGTAAGCTGTTGGAAAAGAAAGCAATACTGCATGCACAAGCATGCCTCGGTGTGTGACATAGCTGACATGTGTGATTTAAACGCAAACCTGCCAGAAGTCTAAGAACCATATGGTCAAACGAATATTGCATTTTTTTTTTTTTTTTTTTTGTAATATATGATGTACATGTTTTTAAATTAGTGCTGGTGCTCTGTTAAGTAATGCTGCTTTGTCCATCACGTCCTTGTCCAAATTGTGTTTCAAATCATGGTTTCATGAACCATTTCTACACTTTGTGCAGGAACTCACTGCAGCCTGCATGCTTTGGGGAAATTTTGTCTGTATGCACTGCTTTGCATGACATGAGAACAAGACCGGATCGTTTGATCCGCATAGGAAGCTTTGTTTATGGAGGCATCATTTGTGAAAAAGAAAGCTGATGGATAAGTAATGCAGTATAATTCAAACACATCAAAGAAACTCGGCTCTGTCGCGTTGGCCTTGGAAAGGAAATCATCCCAGTCATTTGTACTTGAGAATGGTGGCATTAAACTTGTGCTCAGGGCTCCGTAGAGATGAGATAAAGCATTCCTACCATAGTTGGGAAGTGTTTCAGATGAAGAACTTTAGAAGATTTGAGACGTATGGCATTTCATGTGGATAAGGAGCACCAGAAGAGCGAAAGGAAAACATTATCGCCGAAGAGAGGGAAATAACGAATGCTGACCTTTGGCCTGGTGCGCATATCTCTGTGGCGCTGAACTTTGACCCATTTGTCAGGTTTGAAAACAATGAAACATGGTTGTCAGAGGATGTTTATTGACCTTAGAGGAGCATATTAAAGAAAAGCAGCATGTTGTAGATTTTGTGAATTTATCATCACACCTTTCCTTTTTAAAGACATTTAGATATTTGAGTGTTATTTGTGGACCCAGTGTCCGGGTTCAATTCCCGCCTCGGAGTCTGTGTGCATGGAGGGTTTTGTGGGCTGCCTCTGGGAACTTCACTTTCCTCCCACAGCCTAACATGCAGATTAGGCTAATTGGTGTTCCCAAATTGCTCGTAGTGTGTGAATGAGTGTGTATGTGTGTGTGCCTTGTGATGGATTGGCACCCTGTACAGGGTGTACCCTGCCTCGTGCCCCAAGTCTCCTGGGATAGGCTCTAGGCCCCCGCGACCCTGAATAGAGGATAAAGCGGTATAGATGATGAGTGAGTGATTGATTGTCATTCACCCAGAGGTCATTTTTACTATAAAATGGAAATCTGGAGGAAAAAGAAAATCAATAGTTGACATATTACTAGCAATTGTTTACATAAACAAATCTGTGACATTTTTGAATGAGTCAATATCAGCATGCAAAGGGTCTGAATAGGTTAATAGGTGATCTGTGACTAATTTGACATACTGTATGGTGTGGGTGTTTTTTTTTTTTTTAAACGGAATTTAAAGGTTTTATCAACTTTTTGTAGTTACTTATAATTGTTAGTATGATTCAAGTGATTTTTCCTTTCTCACAATTATGAGTATTCATTCAATATACAGTATGCTTCCACGATTCATTTATCAATAGTTATGCATCTCTTTAATCGCTATGCAAGGAACCCAGAAAATAATTATATGATAAAACCATTCAAACAACAGACAGCAACAATAAAAACAACTGAGTCCCAGGATGATGGTTATCAGACTGTGAACAGAATGAAATTGGTATTTTCCAGTAATTATAGTGGAAAAATCTAACATCGCAATCAAACATTCTTTGCAGCGGCGTCACAAAATCTTGCTGTCAAAGAAAACAAACATTTGCAATTATTCCAAACAGTCTTAAAAGAGGAAATTCCAAGGAATCAGTGAAGCTAGGCATAACACCAGTACTGAGCAAAACTGTTTATAGAGATCACTGCACAAAGCTAATGACAGGAAGTTATGGGGATGATTCTGGAGTTCTAACATCCTGAGCTCATCTCTGATTTACACACAGTAGTTTGGATAGAGGACAAAGCCCTAGTGTATGCCCACACGTTATATATTCCACTGCAGAGACCTTTAGGTGGGCAATTTTGTATTTCAGGAATCTGGGCACAATACTGCACCATGATGTGGTGTTAGAAGTGCAAAGCATTGTCTTGTTCTCATTCAGTGCTGGAAAACAAATATCGGTTTTACAAATCATTTGTATACTGGCATTTGAAAATAAATATACTCTAATGTTGACAGAGAGGTGTGGTGCTGAGATTGCATAAATGTGTGAAGCAATTTGTTTCAGTATATCCAATTTCATGCAAATCTTGATGGTTCGATTCCAACCTCGGGTCTGTGTGTGGTGTTTGTATGTTCTCCTCGTGCTTGGTGGGTTTCCTCCGGGTACTCCAGTTTCCAAAGTCATGCAGAGTAGATTAAGTGGCGTTTCCAAAATTCCCCATAGTGTGAGTTTGTGTCCATACAGTATGTACCCTGTGATATAGATTGGCATCCCGTCCAGGGTGTACCCCGCCTCATGGCCCGAGTCCTGAGGGATAGTCTCCAGGGCTTCTGAGACCCTGTACAGAATAAACCATATAGAGAATGAGAATAAAGCAGTTATCACACTTGAATGTGTTGCGTAGATTAAGTGTGTAATACAGTGACATGATCTGTATCTATTTATTATTTTAATAGTACTAAATTGTAAAATACAGTACCAGTCAAAACACGAGATTGTTTTTATATTCTAAAACAATAATTTATTATTATTATTTTTTTTTTTTAAATCATGAATCAGCTTCTCTAAAATAAGGGCAAAATTTCCACTCAAGTAAAGTATATAAAAAAAAGTTGAACAAAAATAAATAATGACAAAAAACTTATGTTTGACTTATTAAATAAAATTAAGTACATTTTAAAAAACAATTTATTTCAGCAAAATTAACATATCAATATGTAAAAGCTACACAAAGCTGAAAAAGCATTTTATTTCAGCATACATCTGTACTTGTCACATTTGATGAATTACCTCTTATGAACGAGTGCTCTCCAAATTCTTTTACTCCGTAACCCCTTAAGCTCACAGGATACATCTGCAGGTCCAGACTTACATTCTTGACTGCCATACATGCTTCTTCTTTTCGCTAATAATTAATAATAACTTGGGACGTCATTTACATTTCACGATTTTTGTAAGGATATTATATGAATTAAAAGAGGGCAGAACATAGAGCTGGCATACGAGGTCTGTCCAGAAAAAGTTCAGCCATTGTTATAATCACGAGAATGGTTTGCGTGACATTGAAGCCACCTGGAAGCCAAGGAGAGTGGACTGGAATGCAGATGCGTGAACAATGACGACTTCACTGTACCAGTCAATGGGGCGCTAGACTTTGTTCAGTGAGCGTGTGGTGAGTGAGGCTGAGCAAAAAGAGCAATAATTTTGCATGAAATTGAGTTAAGCTTGGACATCCTTCCATGGAAACTATTTGGATGACTTTCGGAGAAGGCTTTCGGGAACGATAAAAAAATACAAGTACGGCACAAATTCTGCAAAGAATGCAGGTCGAGAATCTGTTGAAAAAGTTGAAAGTGATCTATGCTCTGTAAGGTCTGAACATGCAGAACATTAACATGCAGAGAATGTTGAACACATATGGGCTGTAATCAACAAAGATTGCCGACTGACAATGTGAGAACCAAAAGCGTAATTAAGAGTTTATAACATGCAATCCAGTCATTAAATGGCTGGATACTTTCCAGACTGACCTCATATTCCTCCTGTCTTTTTTTTTTTTTTTTTTTTTTGTATGTACTGTAAGTCACTGTGAACATGGAATGTCAGCACTTGTCTGAAGAAAAGCTCTTCTCTTTTAATGATAATAATAATAATATGGAATTAATATTTGGGGCATGGCATCATGATAGCATGCTGTGGTGTCTGGCCCTGGGACATCCATGGGAGATCATTTGGATGGTTTGGATTTGTTGATCTGGCGTATCCCATGGGTGCTTGATTGGCTTGGGATGTGTGGAATTTGGAGGCCGGGTCAGTGGCCTTGGGCTGTTTGCATGCTGGGCCCCGTGCTGAGTCGGCTGTGGTGGAATTGATGTTCTGGTGCTTTTCTACTGTATCATGGCCAGCATTGACTTTTTTGGTTATTTGTACTGCAGTGGCTTTTCTGTGGGATTTGACCAGACATGCTGGCCTTTGGTCCCCATGGAAATAGATCAGCATTGGGTGCTCATGATCCTGTTACCAGTTACCAGGTGTATACTTGGTGATACATTTTTTTCCACTTCATCAATCAGTGGTCTCTACAGGTATATACCAGATATATCATGAAAAATGGATATTAGCAGTATATACTGTTATAGTAAATACACAAAGTATAAGGTGTAATATACATAAAGTAACACTACATTATATGATATTAGACACATTTTTAATATACTGTATTTAACCATACTAATTGATATGCATTTTTGTTTAGAGCATGGAAGTGGATGTTACAGCTATAGTATATCATTTAGGCATTTTGGAGGTTGGATTTACTGCTGCTTGTTTATGAAACACTGAATTTCATTATCTATACCTCTGTATGACCTGGAGCCCATTCCAGATAACTTAGGGTACTAGAAAGGGTACTCCCTGAATAGGGTGCCAAGCCATTGCAGGGAACAAGCACATACACACACGCACAGACATTGTAAGCTCTCAAATGCAGCAGCTGCTTCTCAACCTAATTTCTGACTTTTTAATGAAGAAAAGGAGAAATAAATTATTAAATTGTTTGGCAGGAAGTCTTTTCAAAGTGATCAGTTTAGAGTACTGTTTATAATCAATAGCTCAGGAAGGTATTTTCATTTATGTTCTTGCAGCTTACTAGGTAGCAATATAGTGACAATAAGTTGCACTTAGTCTTTAACTGATGTGACCCCATTGCATTGTTTGCTCACTGCATCCGTGGTCCAGCTATAAAGATTTGTGCAAATGCACCTATTGAGTAACAAAGCAAAACTCTTTTGAACCTCGAAAAAAACAGACAGGATGTTTGTCACACCTGAAATAAAGAAACCACAGTTTTTAAACTCGTTATAGTCTAATACACACCAAACTAGAGGGGGGTAAAAAAAATAATCATTATTCACAATGTGGCTTCTATAAAAGTGTGTTTTGCATGGAATGAGTCAGTCTGATTATCCTGTAAAAGTCTCAGCCATAGCAAAAATTACTTTGAATATGTCATAGCTAGTTTGAAAATGAAAATGTAACTATAAATGTTCTATGTAACTATAGTTTTTATATTATCGGGTCAGAGTAATAGATTTTTTTTGCCAATTTGTTGAGTCAGGTTAATGAACGTTAATAATGCATATGTTACAGTATTCATTACTTATTTATTGTCCAGGGGCAAAGTGGCACAGCAGGCATTGTTGCCAACTCACAGCTCCAGGATTATTGTCTATGGAGAGTTCTTGTGTCTGTGAGGTTTTCCTCCATTTTCATGGCTTTCCTCCCACCTTCCAAAAACATTCCAGTAGGTTGACTGGCTAAGCTACAGTAAATTATCCCTAAATTTGTGAATGTGTGCTTGGATGTTGCAATGTCATGAATAGCACAAGGTAGGGTAAAGGTTATCCAGACCGGGATAAACCAGTCACTTAAGATAAAATCAATTTTGGCTTTTTGTTTTATTATTACTTTAAGAACACAATGCAAAATGTCACAATCATATCACTCACAACAATCCTGTTTTCAGAGTTTTCTGAATGTAAAAATATCTCCATGTGCAAAATTTTTTTTTATTGATGTGACTGACATAATTGCACCAATGTTGAAAATTTACTGCCTTATATTGTCCACAGTAACAGGAGTATTCAGCAGTTTGAACAGAAGAGTGGTTCAAACATTTTTGCTTTCTTTTTTCCTTCCATTTAAATGGTAGGAAATACCACCAGCTCCTCAAATATCAACTGTAAGAGCTAACCTTGACATTGACATCATAACATTGCCCATATTCAACTGGTAACCTTGTCTTACCACACGTTAACCAGCAGGATGAATCATTTCAGTTGGAAATTACCATTCAGTTTGTTGGATGGAGAACATTGCTGAAGTTTGTGGAAATTCTGACATCATGGGTATGTTGTTCCACCCTTACTGCTGCCCAGTTCAGAACGAGGACGATTAAGATCTTACCACTACCTTTTGAATATAAAGAATTCCTAACATCCCACTGGAATTACTGCAGGATGTTTTCAGAACTAGTGACCTAATGAAGATATCTTCAGGCACTCTGATTAAGGGCCTCTGCTAAATGCTAACAAGTGATGTCTCTAATTCTTTATACAAAAGCCTTCTTAAAGGCAACCTGTATGCCTATTAAGGAGGCTTGAGTTTCGAAGACCTTCTAGGGACAACCTGAGGGATGATATGCTTTCCTCAGCTCTTTTTTAGTTATCAGCCAAATACTAGCATTTCCAGCAAGTTCCTCGTCTGCCATCTTCAGGAGCCATATATTTACTAAAAACAGGGCAGGGGTAGCTTGTGGTTAATGTAATGGACTACTGACCAAAATGACCTCCAGTTAACATTCACAATGTTTGGGGACGCCAGTTAGCCTGATCTGCATGCCTTTGGACTGTGGGAGGAAACCAGAATACCTGGAGGAAATCCACCAAGAACACGGAGAACATGCAAACTCCATGCACACAGATCCTGAGGCAAGATCCAAACCCGGTTACAGTGCTAACCAGTAAGCCACTGGGTCGCCAAGCTCCTTATCCACCAGATGGATGGATGGATGGATTTATTGTTCCAGAAGAAAATTCCAGATTATTATTAATTTCCAACCCAAATTATTAATTTAGCTGAATAGTCAGTGCAGGGATAAGAACTGTATTGTGTTGACCGGCAGTTTTAAACCATATGCAAGTTGCATGCTTTAATTCTCGGGTTGTTATGCGGTTTGGGACACAACCTCAGCTCAGAGTTCGTCACTCGCTCATTGTCTATACTGCTTTATCCTGTATTCAGGGTCGCGGGGACCTGGAGCCTATTTCAGGAGACTTGGGGCACGAGGCGGGGTACACACTGGACAAGGTGCCAATGCATCACAGGGCATACACACACACACTCTCATTCACACATTACGGGCAATTTGGGAACGTCAATTAGCCTAATCTGCAGGTCTTTGGACTGTGGGAGGAAACCGGAGTACCCGGAGGAAACCCACCAAGCACGGGGAGAACATGCAAACTCCATGCACACAGAGATGGGAATTGACCCTGGCCATGAATCGAACCCTGACCCTGAAGGTGCAAGGCGACAGTGCTAACCAGTAAGCCACTGGGCCGCCAAACTCCTTATCCACTATATAGATACATAGATATATATGCTTTATTGATCCAGAAGAAAATTCCAGATTATTATTAATTTCCAACCCAAATTATTCATTCTCCTGAATAATCAGTGCAGCGATAAGAACTGTATTGTGTTGACCGGCAGTTTTAAATCAGATGCAAGTTGCTTGCTTTAATCCCTCGGTTTAGGGCTGTTACGCGGTTTGGGACACAACCTCAGCTCAGCGTTGCTTCATATGGCAGAAAGGTGCCGCGGGCGGGGCTGGTGGGCGGGACCACAGGGCGGGGCTTCTGCGTGTTTGAACGGCCGCCTCTTTCCAAACGTCCCCGCCCCCTTGCCACATTAGGACTGATGCAGTCCAGTTCAACTCCCTGACATTTCCCTGAACATTTCGGCAGATCAGTCCGCGAATGCCTGTGGATCCGTAGGCTAGACTGGATAGCTAGGACTTATTGTACAAGGAAAGAAGAGACCAGGAGCTTCAGGATGCAAGCGATAAACTTGGACACGTTCAGCTTGTCTCTGCTCACCGCCAAAGAGGACATCCTGAACTGCCGCGCATCCACAGACTGGTACGGAGAAACCCGGGTGTATCCACACCGTCACCTTCACACCGTCCTGATAAAGATTTATAGATTTATTATAATCAAAGATGTATTGTGTAGTCGAGCGCGTAGTGTCTGATCAGTGCGTTAGTTGTTTGCGCTCCTGCGCAGTTACTTTTTCTTCTTCTTCAGTTCTTCCTCTGCGCTGCGCACTAACAGACTGCAGAAGAGTGAAGAGTTATAGATTTTTATATTTTTCGAAAATGTTTGCACGCAAAACGACATCAAATACGCTTAGTCAGACAACACTGGTTTAGAGGTGTGTGTGTGTGTGTGTAGTCATTCCTGGTCAGACAGAAAGGATCTGCATGATTTCTAGAAATAAAGATGAATATAAGAGTTTGTTATTGCAGTGTTACATTATAACTTCTAAAAAGAAGATCTGAGCACAAAGCAAATCTGGACTGATTATCTGTCCCTAGGGACTGGATTGGGCAAACACTGCATTACATGCTCCAGCTCCAGGAACTGTTTATTGCTATATAAATCACATTCATGTTTTCATTCCTTGAGTGGTTTAAAAAGAGAGAGAGAGAAAGATATACTGGGTTAGAACATGTGTTTGTGTCTGCACATCTATAAGCGTGTCAAAACAGCACAAAAAAAAAAAAACAGAAGCACATCGCACATCTTTGTGTGGTCGTCCTGATTCGCATGTTCAAGTCATTATGCACAATTTGGATGCTGCTGCTTTGTGTTTATGCTGGTTAGCTGAAATCATGCACACTGCCCTCTTTATCTTTCATGTCTCCCATGACCAGTTATTTAACTTTCGTACACTGTTATCATACCTAATTATGGGTCCCACAGTGTCACACAGATTTCAATAAGAAACCCGGCCCTTGATGGGACAATGTGATACATGATGATGATTTTTTTTTTTTAAACAATGTTTACAATGCGTTATCATAGAATATAAAAGAGTATATAAATTATATAAAGAGTATAAAGTTATTTCTGATTTCAATAAGTAACCCAGCATACTTTCCTGATATTCATCTGCTGGCACTTTAACCATGTTTCCTAATTAATGTCAAAATAAATTGCCTTAGTCACTTTTCTTAATCGAGCCTGTAAGGGGGAAAATGTAAAATCATTGGCCATACCCTGTTTGTGGCGTTCAAATCAGTCTGCAGCAGTTCTGCCAACTCTGTTCAAAAGTCACTAGAAGTCACCAGGGGATGTAATAGACTAAATTGCCTATTCACTGAATTGTCTTGAGTAGATCGGAAGGCCCAAGTTTGATTCCCAGCCAATGTCCAAACTCCAGCCACTGGATGCAGTGCTGGTCCCAAGGCCGGATAAAACAGGAGTGTTGTGTTAGGAAGAGCATAAATCCTGTGCCAAGTTGTGTGCGGATAGGATGGTCAGCTGTGGCGACCCCTTGATGGGAGCAGCCAACAAGAACAGCACAACAGAATTGTCGAGTATTTGCATATCAATGATTTTTTTTGAGACACAGTTTGGAATGCATTGTCAGAATAGAAAATAAGAGTTATTTCTGATAAAGAGATGTCTGTTTTTTGGTCAGGGCACCAGGACAAAGAAACAGTGTAAGGAAAGAAGTACATGGGTGGCACAAAGAATAGGGATCAGTGACTGGTTATTGCAAAACATTTGGTGATTAATGATTGGCCATAGTAAAACAATGCTGATTAGTGATTGATCATTGGGATCGTAGGCCAGCGCAAACGCAACTCAGTCACTGGTGCTGACTCAACTGACTCTGCTTTCTCAACTTGTTTAACCAGCAGTTGTGATATGAACTGGGGATACGTATCGAAATTAAGTCTCTAAGTCTATATATAAACCCAGAGACATTTCATGACATGCAAAGGTTTTTATGTTACTCGGACAAAGCCTGCCGTTTGTAGGGTCATTCCATGCTGAAGTGTTAAAGTTTTTACCTCAAACAGTGACAGTCAATAGTTACTTTCCCTCCAAGATTTTTTGATTTCTGGTGAAAAAAAAAAAAAAGATTTATAGTCCACCTATCAGACAGAAGATGTTCCCTTTAGAGTCTGGCTCATCTCAAGATTTCTTCCTCATGCCATCTCAGGACGTTTTTGTCGCTATCGACTCTGTCTTGCTTATTTTACAGTAGGGGTCTGCACAAAAATGTACACCTGGACTTCTGTAAAGATGTTTGTGACAGTGCAAAAAGGTTGCTGAAATAGTAACAATCTGTAAATGTAAGTGAAGCCTAAGGACAAAACACTTTATGCATTTATAGAAATTAACACAGATCTAAGCCAATTTAAATAACGTAATTATAAATTTACTTCAAAACTAGCAGGAAACAACATCCACCCTCTAGTCTCTTACTGTAGTTATACAGTATATTCATGTATCAGCTTCTCTTTTCATATGCATCTAAACAAAATGATCAAAACACTGAAAGAAATGAACTTTACCTCACTTTACCTCATTTTAACTTTACCTCACTTTACCTCATTTTAACTTTTACATGGTAATGATCATATTCTTTCACTACAATAGGGGAATCTTGCCAGTTAAAACAGACACACTTTCCTCCTGTTCCCATGGCAACCCAAATATTTATAACATGACCAGGCTTACACAATTCCCCAAATTAAGGTTCTTTAGATGGGGAATGAGAAGGTAATTATTATTATTATTTTTTTTTAAGATCCATAGTTAGTGTTAAAAACACATTTTTTTTTAATGTTCTAGGATTCTTTCATTGGTTAATTATCCGGTATAGTATATTGATTCTAGGGCTAATTGACTTGTACAGTATGTGTACAATTGTGTCCTGTATTAGTACCTGTACATGTGCACGTGTCCTGTATTACTACGTCTCATACTAAATTACCAACTACTCATTAATAAATCAGGTAAAGTGAATGGATCAAGTGCCAGTAGGCAATTTATTATGCCATCAGCGTTCTAACGGGCATGGTTCCTACAGATTTGCCATTAGCCAACCCAATCCATAAGATTGAGGCAGTTCCCAGTCTGTTTTTTTCCACAAGGTTAATCTCCGTGGAAACATGGAGGCAAACAGACAGGAGAGCTTGAAACTGCTTGAGTCTATCAAGCCCATTCATGTGTTCCTGCCATCCAGTGGAAACTTGAACTGTCATGGTCTGGGTTTTTTTGTTGTTGTTTTTTTACAGCACTTCTGACAGTCACCTTGAGGTCCAGGATCACTGAAACGAGACTAAACGCTCCATGAGCGGGATGTAAAAACACTCTGGCGATAATGTATGCTCGGAATAGATTCTGAGCAAGGCATAAACTCAGCTGTTTTAAACTAATTCCACAGTTTTATTTAGATTTTTTATTACATAGTTGACATTTTTGGTGACTTTTCACTTGCGTTAAAGCTTCCAAAAGGGAACATTTCCAAAAGGGAGCACTAGGATGTTGCTGCTTTTTTCCAAAAGCTTGACACTCACCTTTTTAGATTTTTTTTAAGGTTGTTAAGGATATAATTTTATCCTGAAACCTACAAAATAAGCATGTTTCACTTTTGGGACAAGTTCCAAATCGAGCCTTTTTCAGAAATGAAAAAACGCTTCCAATAAATTACCCAATAAACCCACTAAGACCTTTTTTCCCCTAGTGTGAGTGTTACTAATTACGTGTGGCATTTGTTGGGTGCACTGGAAACTTTTATTTCAGCACACAGTACGTGTTGTCCTGCATGTCCTGCACTAAAGCTTGGCTTCTGCCATTTATAGGCTCGGAATAATGCCGTTACATGAAGGCATCGATTATGGATATACCCTTTCGGCTTGCTGACGCGTCTCTATTCTTTCCACTCTTAAGAATCCTGCCAGGGCTAAATTTAGTTCTTGTGGTGCTGAACAATCAGATTTGCTTATTGCAATGCTCGATTAAACTTCTTGCTCCACGGCTGTTTTCCTCCTGCATCAACCAAAGAAATGGCTCTCAGTAAGTCCTTATGTTCTTATTCGGTTACAAACGCGTCTCTGTCAGCTGTGTTTAGTATCATGGGAACGTATTGACTAGAATCTTCGTAGTTTAACGCAATACTGCTGGAGATAACGAGGCTTTTCCTGCATCTGGTGGGGAATAGATGAGTGCAAATAACTGGGAGTTTGGCAAGCTCTGCATTTTTTTCTTCTTAGATCAACAGTTTGCTATGCGTCTCCGTTTCAAGGGTGTTTATTTCCAAAAGCGAATCACGATTGATCAGTGTAAAAACACTAGAGTCTTGTGTAATCGGCACCAAAAGTGCAACTGGAACCTGCCTTATCGATGTTATCGACTAGATCTGTTTCCTTCAGGTGTGAATTTTGTCAGTCAGGTTTGAAGCAATCAGGGTTAATGCTTGAGTCGCTAACTTGAATGGCGTTATCTAGAAACTGTCAACCTAATTAAAATTTTTTTTTGACTATCAAGGTTGTAGTCGAAATAAAAGTTGACGACTTTTAGTATTCTTATTTGCTGACTAATCCAAGCTCATGAAAATAACAAAGCTTGATTTCAGTCTGGCTCACATTTTGATCACTTTATCTGCCAGAGCTAATGCTGGATCCGAGCCTAATGCACGAGGAAGACGTAATCTTCCCGAGTTTCCTCTAATGACACATTAACAGGAAATATCTTTGTTGACCTTAAAATATATCTTACAACAACATCTTTATAAAAGTTTAGATAACAGGGTTATTACAAACTTTTTTTTTGGTAATATCTTGAAATATTCCAAGCCGCTTTATTAAATTATAAGGAGGACAGATTGACATCTGGTGGGCTATTTTCTTCTCCTCTACTTTGTTAACATCGTTAGGATGACGGGGTGTGTTAGCCAGATGGGCCTAGCAGTTGTGTGTTAAACCAAATTTGCCATGCTAACTAGAATAGAGGAACTGAACTGGAGCCAGCTTATAGGGCCACACGCAATCCTGTGCTTCATACACTTCCATAAACAGGCTTGTGACAATATTTTGACAACAACAATTATTATTATTATTAGTTTTTTTCCCCTCTAGGCCGTTTTCGGGAACAAATTTGCACTGGCCATATTTCAGCAACCGTACATGATACAGTAATAAACTTGGTATCAAAATGGAGTGTATTAAATCAGGAATCTGATGGAATGCATATCTCAAATCACCCAAATTTGATTTCACCGGTCACAAATCACCAAGTGGCTTTGTACGTTCCTCCTTGCAGAACATTTTTAAATTCTTTTTATATTCTTAGGCTTTGCATATGTAGCTTTCCTTCGTCAATCCACTTATCACGTTTAATTCACTTATACAGTATATCACAATAAGAACTGTACATGCCGGTCCTTGCTCAGACAGTAGTATGTATTTTAGTTTTTAGTGTGTATGTGTTTAGGACATTTTCCTTATTCTAATAAAAATACTAATATAAATGAACCTCATGAGATGATAAAGTATATAAGTATATATAAGATAAGCTGCTAAACAATGAAAAACACAGAAAAAAATGTGACGGTTTGACGCATGCGCCTCAAGGGGACAACAAGAGCATCAAAATGAGCCAATCAGAAAAAAGGTTGTATCAACTTCAGTTTCTGATTGGCTGGAATTGAGAGAGCGAGCGTTGTGAAATTGTTTGCTTGCCAATATTGGAACGCCATAAATGAATGATAAATGAGAAGTGATTGAGGTGTATGATATAATCGCTCCCTAATCGCTGACCTGATTGGTGAATTAATAGTTTTTTCTCATACACTGTGTAAGTGTAACTGATATAGCAATCTGGGAAGTAAATAAGCAACGTGATCTGAATGCAGGGAAACATGTGCAGGTAAATCGCTGTCATTCAAAAATGAGATTGTGTGAATGCATGAATCAGAGTCATTTTAGCCCTGCTACAGGTTTTAAATAAGGTTTGAATTCAGAGTCATTGACAAAACAATGATTATTCAACAAACATTTACGTATGTGTTGGTTTGAATGTGAATGTGCCTTTGGAACTTTAACCTCCTGGCACAAAAAACATTTAATTAATAATTCAACAGGATATTTTTTTTTATCATATTCAGTTCTAATTTCTTATCAAACATACCAAGGGTTATTTATGCCAGAACAAATCTTTAATTTTAGGCTTTATCAAGATGACAAGATTATATCTTTAGTGAGGCTTGCTGCAGTTGCTGGCCTCTTTCATGCAGTGCTTATGAACAGCGATGGGGTTTTTAAGCAACGATTTCGAAACTTAACCGAAACTTAACTTAAGACTTGACAAGTACCTGTGTGATTCTGAATTCATAATCTTTGGGTTGTTTTTCGCCTCCTTCAGCATGCAACAAACCAATACGGAGAAATGCTTGCAGCACCAACACACACGAGTAGGTGACAGTGCAGTCTTCTAGTATTTCGTTCTGCCCCCACAGTTTCCTTCATTGGTCAGTGCTACAGTACAATTGATTACTGTGATGGTTGTGCGCCTACACTTTTCTCTGTGGAGCTGGAAACACTTCAGGACAGTGGAAAAATGTTTATGTGGCTCTGCAAAGCTGTACGAACAGAGGCGTGATCTTTAGAGAATGGCGCTTGTTGTGTGCTGGGCCACAATGACCCCCGCAGACGGGTTGTGTTCATCCGGCTCAACTCACTTATTCAGAAGTGCACATCATAGACCTAAATTAAGTACCGCTTAACTTCTTTTAGTTGATGTTGTATCATTACAAGTGCACAATTTTTTCCGCTTGAAAATAATGAATTGTCATCAGTGTCTAAATATCTTTTTGACCAATTAGCTCTTGGTCGCAGGTCTTGAATAGCAGGATGCACGTATCGGTTACACCATGATAACAGGTTAATAAAATTCCATCCGCCCCCTCCGATCAGAACAGTGCAGTGTGTATTTGTGGGGTTGTTAACAATCATGCTTTTGATATCCGCCTCTTAGCCTATTGTCAGGAGGCACCATGCTGTGCTCAAATTTCCTCTCGGCTGCTTTGAACTGGTGTCTCAGTGTGGTCACGGTGGCCAGTGTTTGCTGTCGTGTAAAAGCTCTTCAAAGCAGCAGGGTTGATGTATTTATATTAGTTCTTTTTGTTTTCTATCCTGACAGAAAGAGAGAGAATCAAAAAATTTTTAAACCTATAACATCTTGAAAGAGGTGTGCGTTGGGTTGTTGCTTCTCAAAGCCAACAGAAGGTAAGCGAAACATTCCGGAGACGGGCCGGATAAAGAAAAACAACAATGTCAAGAAACATCCTTGAGCATTCAAAGGGTGAGCCATTGAGCATCCACTGACCTTGCACAACCTGACGTCAGGGGATGTCTCAGCTCATGTATCCTGAAAGTGATTTGGCTCCAAGCCTGGTGCTTTTCAAAGCTCAGTTTAGATCATGTTAAAGCCAAGTACTCTAACTGCTGTGAGGAATAGTAGAGAAAACTATTAAATATACCACTACTTACAGTATTAGTGTAAGTGTTAGTATGGAGGCAGGAAAACTCATACAGTGACGATCGGATATGGACGCGTAGTTAAACCTGTCAAACCTGCAGGTGTCCATGAAAACCTTCTGTTAATACACTTCAGTTTATAAGTTTAAACACACTAATTGTTGTCAATTGCAGTGAAGTGATGAGATGATTTATAGAGATCTCAGGCTTGCTAAAACTTGGAAGCACTTGCCTGGTTTTTTACTTCTGTGAGCGAGTGCCAAAGTAACTGTAGACTGCCTGTAAATCATTGTTCCACATTATTATTCAGAATATAATTAATGAAACTTTAATTACATGTTTTTTACAGGATGCACTCTTTATTGTCTGCTCTGCTTCAACTCAATGAAAAACATTTGGCAGAGTAAATTCCGAATCAAATTAATATATAACTTTCCCATGCGGATTTTTCTAATATGGGTGTGGCATTTGTCTTGAGCGGTATCACCCATGATTGCGCACTTGCTATAAAAAAAAAAAAAAAGAAACCTTGTCAAAGCAAGAGTGAATAAGCACACGTATATTTGAACAGCGAATAAAAATGAAAAGGAGAACATGAAGTGATTAAGTGGTGAGCACCACCCAAATGTCTCAGTTAGGGATTTGCTGAATGACTAGTCAACTAACTGGTCTCAAGCTCAGCCTGTATTTTAGGACATTTTATCCAACAGATCTTGCCCTTCCTTCATATAGGTTGCATATGATTTAAGATAACACATAATATGCACGGTTCACGAGACTACATTCATTGGAAATATATGATAGCCCAAGATGAGTGCAAATTAGGCTATGTTCACATCACAGGCCATTTTGTTCAATTCCAGTGTTTTGGTCATATAAGATGACATAATTATGTGGACGCTCCTGTCCACGTACATCGGCACGTCTTTGCTCATGCCGTCTAAGTTAAAACACATTATACAGTGTGTGTATATATATATATATATGACCACTCATTCATTTCAAACAATGGGTGCTATTTTAGCAAAAATATCCTTGGGATTTTGCTCTGGAGGACAGCAATCAGTTAGTAGCCTGTATTTGTTGAGGTCCGGAAGTAGGAAGTTTGCCATTCGCCCCACATTATCTGTTTTAGCAACAATTGCTACAGTAGTACTGCTCTGAAATCCCTGCGCTGCCAGACAACCATAAAAATCAGATGTGTGTCACATTACAGTGAAAAAAAATCCGATTTGAGTCATTTCAGGCTGGTAATTTGACACTGAACATGAAACATGAGACAATATATGTACAAGACAGTGTATGCTAACCTGACAGGGCTACAGTCATGGCAAATACAACCTCAGATGAGCAACAACATATTACTTTTTTAGTGTGTCATTATTTATTTATTTAACAAAAATGAAACCAAAAAGACAAAAAACATGTGGGCAATAATAAGTACAGGATTCCCTTCCTGCTTCCACAGGATTTAAGAGGGTAAGTTGCAGCCAGGTGCTGCTAATCATCAGCCCTTGATTAACTGATCATAAGCAGGTGTGCAGACCTCTGTAAAAGCAGAAGTTGTGGCAGTTTGCTGCCAGTCTCTAAATCTGGAGCTTTTAGGTGTGTGTGTTAACACCAGTGTTCGGTGTAACGCGTTACTAATTAATGTGTTGGAGTACATGGATTATTTTTTTGATGTAACAAATAATCTAACGTGTTAGGTCTGCCATTTAAGTACTGAGTTATTTAGTTATATTTTCAAAAATGTAATCCGTTATTCAGACAATTTATGTAATCCGTGA
>JAQQZT010000014.1:13226907-13244060 GCA_030068275.1 Clarias platycephalus
ATGGTTAATTGAACATGCATGGAAAACATTGTTTAAACCCTTTACAATGAAGATCTGTAAAGTTATTTGGATTTTTAGAGTATAGTTATCCCAACCTTAAAAGTAGGGACTAAAACACATTTTTATTTTATCTCTATATTTGTGAAGATAGATACGTTATTGATCCCGAACGAAATTTCCAACATCCATTAGCAAAAATAGTAACATAATGGACAATAAACATATAACAATGACAGATAAGGACACATGATGAGTAGATAAATAAATATGAATGTAAACAGTGAGTATGTTATGAAGGAAAGAAACATGTTAAACTGAGGATGAGGATTGGTTGAGGGACTACTGTATCTGACCAAGAATTCCAATCATGTCCCCAGGCACCGTAAAGAGGTATTAAAGCAGCGTATGGCCCTGTGAACAAAGGATTTCCTGAGTCAAAATGCTTTATTATACATAATAACTAAGCACATGATAATGTTGTGCATTGTGTGATGCTTTTCTTCTCACCACTGTTGTACAAAGTGGTTATCTGAGTTACTGTAGTCTTTCTATCTTCTTGGAACCATCCGGGCAATCTTTGTTGATCTCTTTAATCAAAAAGCCAATTCCATCCCCAGAACTGTTACTCTCTAGGTTTTTATTGCACATCAAGTCTGGAGACTGTTATGTGAGAGAATCTGAAAAATCCCAACAATCATGGCGAGGTCAAAATCTCGAGGTTGCATTTTTCCCAGTTCTGATGGTTGTGAGCATTACCTGAAGCATCGTGTCAGCATGATTTTATGCATTGCATTGTGGCGAGACAATTGGCTGATTAGATCGTTGCATGAATGGGTAGGCGTACAGGTGTTCCTAATAAAGGTTCAATGAGTGTAGTGACCTATGAATACTTCAGAAAAAGAAGAAATTACCACAACTACAGATTTCTCAGAACAGCTTATACCAGCTATTAAACGGTCATTCTTGTGAAAGTCAATTCCTTATAGAAGATGTGTTAGAAGAACATTGGTGGGTCAGTGCTAGGCTTCTTGCCTATAATGCAGAAGGCCTCAGTCCTAAGCCTGGATAAAAATGAAAGGAGTTTGAATCAGGAATTCTGCAGTATAATGTGATTTTTAAGGTAACTCCTGTTACAAACAAATGTGCTGTTTTGCATTGTTAACACACGTCATACCGAGGGAATATTTGGTGCAAAGACTACTGATGTCATTGCTTGGTAAGGAGATTATGTCAAGCCAAAACACCCCTACTGGCAGGCAGGACTGATAAAAAACAGAAGTACTGTGTAGCGTTCCAAAGGTTATCGTAAGATGTAACTTGATCATAATTATCACAGGATGTGAGTCTTGTGCAGTTCACTTGTTCACTTAGTCATTTAGTGTCATGTAGTGAGTTTTTTTTTTTTTTGCTGTAGGCTTGCAAACTCAGTATGACGATAACCTCAAATTAAGTCACAATAAACTTTTCCAGGATATTCTAATTTACTTTTTGTACTGTGTTTTTTTTATTTTTTATTATTTGATAGTGACTGTTTTTTCTACTGAATTGTCTTGTCTTTTAGCAAAATGTTAATTTTTGTACTTAAGCGCTACACTATGATAGAGGCAGTTGCATAAATTTTACAAATGCATAATTTTGATACATATTGTTAATTGTAGAAAGTATTGCAATGTGAGATTTTGCTCATATTACCCATCACCAACCCTTATACCCTTAATATCACACTATACAGTATGTAATAAGGGTATAATGTGCTTATAATTGTATAGTCTCTGCTGTTACTTTAGGAGCAATGCAGCGCTTGGTGAGAACAGAAGTAAAGCTCTAGTCAGGGGTCCTGGAGGGGTTCTTATGATTGCCTAAGCATGAACAAGGCATTTTTATAGTTGCTACCTCAGGGACTGTCATGCCAGCTTCTATATTAGGCATCATTTCTATCCATTTCAAAATGATTTCAAGTATAATCTCAGTGTGCGATGTCTGAGCATTAGCAAATATTAGTTCTGCAATATAGACGCCCCAGGTCGTACATGTAGCTCACAAGTGTACCGCTGTCAGCTTTAGCAATGTCTTTTTAAAATTGAGTCTGATTATTAAAAGGAGTTCTGTGTCTGGTGGGGGTTTTATAGGGCTTGGCTTGCAAGGTACCAGGCTGGAGCCTGAGCTAGTTAAAGCAAGGCCATGGCCTGGGGGTGCTGCACTCTGTTCCCTGGCCTCAACTAAGCTCAGAGATTTACTCTTAAGTGGCCACAAAGTTCATTTATGTAAACACTAAATGCTGTTTTGTGTATCTTTCATGTTGTCTAGTGACCCCTGGACCTGAGACTATCCTGCGTGAGGTTCCTCCCATTTGAATCACTGTTAATGCTCAGGTCTAGACAAGTCTCTTTAGAGACAAAGTCGTCTTTCTAGAAGCCAAAAGCTGTTTGTCAACAGTCAAGAATTTGAATTGCAAATGCAAAAGTAGGACGGTGATGTCAGGACTAACAGAGGAAGAATGTCTTGTTAAGCTGTGAACCTTCCAGGTACACTGTGACCTGCTTAAGAGCTTACGGGTGCAATAATATAGGAAATCGATTGTGTGTTCTTGAAAGATAAATAGAAATGGACGTGTGGACAGGTGATGTCACACCGATACTGTTGTGGTTTTTAGACAGCTTGCCAGAAACGAGTGAGATTAGTTGCACAATGCGTATACAGTGAACATTGCTTACATTTCTCATTAGGCTACTGGTTTGTTTAGAATTTCTAACCAAATTCTTAAAAAATTCATGTTGGAAACATATCTCATGCACATCTCTGACGAATAATGGAAAAAACATTTTCCAGTGTTTTTTTCCAGTGTTTCATAAGGCAAGGTGGTGGGGTTCATATTTAATTCCAAATAAGTACATGAATAAATAAATAGATAAACAAACACATATATTAATATTAATATTTAGGCCCGCTTCAGTTTTAAACCTTGAACTGATCAGATACATGCAGAGACATTGGCATTGCATTACACCTCGGCTACACAAATGGGCTTTATACACAGATAACTGGCAGATCGCCTGATGATTCCTCTCTACATGATCACGTACTGTTCCGTTTTCTTCCCGGAGATGTCGAATCATCAGAAAATGATTCGGAATGTTTCACAGCAGATGGTTTCCAGTTTTACTGACTGTACAGTAAACGATCCAATCAGTATGAGAAGTTTATTCACAGCCTGTCAACTTCCATTCAGACAGTCAAAGACACAGCGAGCTTACAGTGAAGTGGGGGGTTGACCGTTTATTCCCGGTTTTGGCATAATCGCCAGGAAAAGAGGAAATGAGTGATGCTGAATGCTATGTCTCTGAGTTCTTTGCTGGGATAGCCTGCTATAAATAGCGTTTGAGGCTCCCAGGTCAGCACCGAGTTAGCAGATGCTGATTTACAGCTGTTTTCAGTCCGGCTGATACAGAAAGATGGAGATTGTTTGTTTTACTTTTCATATTAATTATAATGTACTGTATTGAAAGTATAGCTTTGTGATCACCAGAAATCTACATATAAAAAAAAAAAAAAAGTTCATCCATCTTTCTAAGCAAAACCACACCTATGCAACAAGGATATAAATAGATAAAATTTAAAAAAAGTCCATAAAACTCCTAATGTTGCCTTTTTAGCTCCTTGTTTTTCCCTCTCTTCCATTTCTTTTTTTCTGTGTGCATCCCAGTTTTCCTTCACTGCTCTGCTCCTGAGCCAGGAGGTGTATGGAGTGTTTCAAGGAACTGTTTTTCTCATCAGTGCAAAGCTGCATGTGTGAAGAGAGGAAGTCTGAGCCACTGTTTTTCACTCAACGACCTCATCTGGGTCGTCATCCTGTCTAGCAGGATGGCCGCGTTCAACCGACTTCATTCCTAACGAAGGTGTAGAACATCAATCCTGTCGATCCTAAGAAAGAACATCAATCCTGTCGATCACAAGCTTCATTCCTTACAGATGATGATGCTGATTCTCCTGCATCTCAGTCCCTCCCTTGCTCCCTCACTGGATATCACAAACAAGCGCATCAGAAATCCAATCCTAGCCCCCGAGCATCTGCAAACAGTTTGCAGCCCTAACTCACATGAGGTAATGACATCTCGTCGTGCTGTGAGACGCCCAGCTACAGCACGCCTTAACAGCTGTATCTGATCCCCATGATACGCTTCTCTCCCCTGGTGAGGACCTAGAAAATCGTCGGGTTATTCAAGGGTGACGGCTGCGTCAAAGTTTTTTGCAGGATCACGTAAATCATAACCGACTGATCACCTTTCAAAAGTAGATACAGTATCTGCGGCATCAGCTGACACACTAGTGATCATTCTGCCTTGGCTCAACCTTTGTGCTTTAGGGAGTCGTTAAGGGGGAACGCATGAGTAGGACTAAACACACAATGCCTATTCATTCAAATGCGTTGAAGGTGTGCATTGTCTTGTTAATGTTGTAGACACTGTCGCCAAGGAGACGTCGCTCTAGCCTGAAAGTGTTGCAGTCCAGACAGCAGTGTTTGCGCGCATTTATTACGTCATTGTTTGTAGGTGTGTGTGGTCCTGACAGAATCGACACTGAATAACACGCCATGACGTTGGGTTGGATCACGGAATCCTCGTCTACTGGTTTAGTGGACATTCGTGACGACATCACTTTTGGAAAAACATTGACAGACTAGTAAATAATGTACAGGTGGGAAAAGTTTTCATGTAATGTCATTTCATAGGACCAGCATGGACACGTGCATTTGCATATTGTACTCTTGAATCCCCTTTGAAAATCCCCTTTTGTCGCAGTTGAGTGTCCCTGCGGCGAGGTTGTGTCTTTTATGCAGGTTTCCCCTTCTCCATCCATCTGTGCACATTGCTCTTGTCAAGGGTGTCATCTCCGTAATCTGAAATTCTGTAGCACAGTGAGAGACCATCAACTGCAACAAAAAGGATTTTCAAACAGGATTCCACAGTTGGCTTCAACGATGGTGCGAATGCATGGCTTGTGAAGGAGTTTATGTTGCGTAATACCTTTTTGTACCGAAATAAATGCAAATTGAACGACCCTGTATAAGTTAATAAAAATGTTATACATACTTTCGCCTTACTTTCGGTACAGCCCTTGTACCTTTCAGACTGGAGATATATTACCTAAGGTGGTTTTCTTCTATCTATTTATAGAAGCTACAATAGGAAATAATCTTTCACATCAGTCATTTCAAAGTAAAAAATTACCGACATGACCGATTTGAACAGGATTAAAATCCTAGAGATTAAAAAGTAATAGTTAGAATACACTGCTGTATGTCTACATGTAAAACTAATCCAGTCCGAATAAGGCTTTAGTTAGAACTTGTTTTGAGGTTTTATGAGGATTTAGCTGATGCTGTCTGGCCATGTGTTAAAAATGACACACAATGCTGGGATTTTTTGAAATATCACAACTTCAGTTGTTAAAGCATTAGTCTTTGGCTTTTCCCAAGTCAAGGCATGTAGAGGACATAAATCTAAGGTACATCAATGGTACTGTATACTGTATGGTGAAGTCTCAGAAGGGATTTACGAGACTACTTACAGTATAAAGACACTTAAAATAAATCCGAATGTAAATAGAACTGTTTATCTGAGATATGATTAAGGATATTTTCTTAATGATGTTAATGATCATGTTATATGCTCCAACATGATCCTCAGTTCTGGTGTAGGACATCAATTATTTAGCTTGCTGCTAGCATTTTAGCTCGAATTTCCAACTTACCATCTGTCTCAACTCACACTCCAGACTGACAGTGTTTACTTTTTACCTCTCTCACACCACCTTGTTATCGAGTCTATGGACCGTGGAGTTGCAGACTTGGTCAGTGTGTGTGTGTGTGTGTGTGTGTGTGTATGCATGTTGTGTGAGAGAGGAAGGGTGTAGGTGCGTGCGGATAGACGGATAAGGTCTAGGCGTTGTGTCAAAGACAGGGGTCATCATTTGGATGACTTCCAGTGAGCAGAAGCCTAATGGATTTTAGCACAACAATGAGAGTGCTTGTTTCTAGTTCATTTATTATTTATGAACCGACATAAGACACGAACCCAGACGTAACAAAAGCTCCATCCATTGTGGATGTGTCGATATTAAGAGTCAGGTGCTTCTTCTGAAGGTCATTTCCGTAACTTGAGTTCTGGGTACATTCAGGAGTGTAGCTAGAGTTATTTATTCATTTATTTATTTGTTTGTTTGTTTGTTTTTATTTCATCTTGTCGAGATCAAAAGCCATCATCATATTTCTCATGGAGAACGTTAGCCTGCTTTATTAAGATGATTGAGTGTATTTAAGTAATACAAGGTAATGCAAGATGACTTTTTATATATAATTCTAAACGGTTACTTATATATAATTAACCCCATAATCTCCTAGGGCGCTTCAGCCAGTCTCGACTTGTGGCTGCTTAACCTGTTAGTTTCAATGTACAGCGGTGTACAAAGTTAATCCGTTCTGGAATCGCGTTCTTAAGGCGAATTGCCAGATGCAGTTTCCCGTCGGAAATAATGTAAATGCGGACAATCTGTTCCAGCCATCCAAAAATATTACCAATTTCCACCACTATAATCATATATTTTACGAAGACATGTAAAAGAAATAAAATATGAAATGAATACACATTAAACCTCACTTAATCCTAATTTAGGCTTCTTTTCTGCACCAGCTGCTTTAAAAACTAAACTGAAAGTGGCTCTTGATGCGTCCTTGATAACATTCTTGGGACCCATGGTGCCATGTCTTCACAATTTTGCACAAAGTGCAGAAACAAAACCATAAAAAATATGTACGGTCTCTTCGCTTGGCTTTCTGCTGACGCAAACAAGTTTTGATCGGCTGCCAGAAGTAAGCCCAACTTGAAGTATGCGCGACTGGCTCGGCTTCCTCGTATGCCGAAAATTCTTTGCATGCCGAGGCAAAGTTCTTTAGTTCTTAAAGTTCATATACAGAGGTGTTACAAAATGTGTCATAATAAATATTGAATATCAAGTCTAAAGTTTAAGGGGTTCATCTTTTCAGTCTTTTTTTTGTTTTTTGTCAGAATGTCATAGCGATTCCATTAAAAAGAGATTTGTCAACTCTTTCCCATTAACTACTACCTACTGCCCAAAACCATAAATAAGCCCTGGGAAGGAAACCAGTGTGGTTTGGCCTGAAGTGACACTGTGCTCCATATCCCAGCTCTAGACCTGTCACATCCTGTCATATCGAGCTGCAAACAGAATAAATGTCATAACCGCTACCCCATGATTCATCTCACATTTCTCTGACTTCTGCATTGTTCTCTTGGTGCTTAGGGCAAAACTCTTTCTCAAATTTTCAGTTCTTTCTCTGATCCACACAAATAAGGATGGTCTTACAGTAGCCCGGCCAGGCTGCCTTGTTCTGACTAACAGCTGAGACCTGGGTTCAGATTGCTTCCTTTGGTTTCCACACACACTACAATTATGTGAGTTATTAGCTCCGGTGTCTTTAGAGTACACGAAAGTACCAGCTCGGACTTGAACCTGTCAGATGTGTGTACTTAGGCAAGTTCTCACTAATACAGTGAAAAACCTGTAAGTCAAGGCCTGTAGTCTGTGCAGAATGTGCAGAGTTTGATGCTTCCAGGGGCCCTTTAATTGAAAACATACCGGACAGCCTAAGGAGCAGAAAGAAGAAAGCTCACCTGTGAGAACATCCACTACGTCTACTTACCCCTGGGGAGAGCCTGGACGTTTTGTTAGTGTTCAGTCTCGGGATTTATGTTCATATGTTTAACGTGTGGGGCATTTCCAGACATCCTGAATGGTGTGCCGGGTGTGTGAAGGCATATGGTTCCCGCAGCTGCCTACCCACTCAGAACATTCCTGTGATCTGACGTTAGTGTGAACGAGGCACTAGTTAAAGCACAGCTGACCTTTGCTTTTAAGGGGAATCCAGGAAGTGCACCAGACCAAGACCTCTGAGAGTTCCTGTTGACATTAAGGCCATCTTCTCATGTTGTATCAGTCTGTAATGTGGTTACACCAAGACATCATAATGATGATAATCATGTAATTAAACAGAACCCACGTTTATGACTATTTCCAGCCTACAGTAGTAAATAAACCACATTTTCTCTTCTTTTTTTTCTTCTTTCCAGGGCGCTGTTCGCATACGATGGATTCACCAATAACCTGAAGCTCTTCGATTCTGGAAGTAAGATACTATGTGAATACACATGCATTTTAATTCTATGCTTCCAATTTTTATTCATTTTTATTCATCTGCTCCAAATATTTTGTGCATTATTCCTAATCAAGATATTATTGCAGTTTTAAAAAATTCTTAAATACTAAGCATCGTGTAGAAAAACCACTTTAGTGCATGTTGAAGTGATTGAGATTGCAATCTGACAGAATAATTTAAACAGATGTTATTAAGAAATAATTAGTTGTATGATATTTTCAGAATTATGTGTAATCTTTCATGTTTTCTCAATAATTTTTTTCTCTGTAGCTGGAGGCTTGACGGAATTAACCCAGAAGTTTAACACTGCCAAACCCATGTATGGACTGTGCAGTATCAAACTGCCTGAAGTGGGACAGCCACGGATAGTCTTGATTTGCTGGGTAAGCTGATAATATGAAAATAGAAAAATCTAAAAAATAAATAAAAAAAAACAGATTTTGAGAGATATCTTTTCAGATTTCTTTAAATACTGGCCTTAAATCCCGTTCATTTATATCCCATTGGATGTGAACCGTCCATGCTCTGTTCTCATTGGTCCGTTCTTAGGGTGTGAGCTTTATGAGACTCCACATTGGTCGAGATACAAGGAGCTTGTGTGTGGAACGGCTGTTTTTTAAAAAAGAGGGATGTATGTGAGGATCCTGTTGATGAGATGCGCCAATGGTTTTCGCCCCACAAAAGCGCTTTGACCCCCAGATTGCTTGTAACTGAAGGAGCACAAATACATTCACAACAAGTGTGCAAAGCATGCTGGGAACCTTCCCAGTAACCTCCTCAGCACTGGTTGCCGGGACAACAAAGACTGGAATGCTGTGTTTGGGGTCAGAGGTGGCATCTGTAGCCAGTCAGGCGATGCAAAGAAGAAGGCGGCTTTGGTGCACTGCTAAAAGTGCAGTTAAAAACTCACCGTATATCAGATCTGTATCCGGTCAGATAATATTACACTTACTCTATTTAACATAAACGACTAATAAACAAACAGGATGTTTCTTTCTATTGAACTTAAAATGAAATGTCATTTTTTCTCTTATGCTATTTATGGCACAACCTCCTTCACTCCCATTATAAATTCTAACTAAATCAAAGGCATCTTGCCCCACAACCATTTTTGCCTAAACATGTTATTATTAACTCTTATCTAAATACATCAAGTTTTGACATTTCAGTGGAACTGGAAGTCACTTCCTGTTCACACTCCTCTGAATCATGCAGTGAACAAGCAGATTAGACAGCACAGTGGTGTAGTGGTTAGCACTGGCGCCTTGCACCTCTAGGGTCCGGGTTCGATTCCTGTCTCTGTGTGCATGAAGTAGCATGTTCTCCACGTGGTTTCCTCCGGGTGCTTCGGGTTTCCTCCCACAGTCCGAAGACATGCAGATCAGGCTTACTGGCGTTCCCGAATTGCCCGCAGTGTGTGAGTGTACGTGTGTGCTCTGTGATGGATTGGTACTCTGCCTCGTGCCCTAAGTCTCCTGGGATAGGCTCCAGGCCCCCCGTGATCCTGAATGCAGAATAAAGCAGACGATGAGTGACTGAGTACTGTGCAAAAGTCGTCCCATCTCTTTATATTTAAATAAATTGTGTAGATTAAAAAGTAACAGGAATGAATCGTTTTTTTTTTTTTATGCGACAAGCTGCAAAGTGCATAAACATGCAATTTATACATTGGTTGTTTATGTAACAACATCAACAGCAACCTCATTTCCCCTCTCATCTGTTCCAACCACTCACTATTCAGTATCACCAGTATATGTCTGTCTGTTTTTCTTTTTGTCTCTTTGTAATCATCTGCACCTGTGTCTCACGGTGCCTTAAGGTAGATGTTTTAACGCATTCCTCTGAAACTGGTCAGGTACAGCGACTGGACTGATTTGAAGAGACAAAGTCCTTCATGAAGCCTGAGGAACTATTCTCAAGACTACATTAAAGAATACAAGAAAGTCTGTCTTTTAGGAAGCAGAATATGAAAACAATATGTACATGTAATCATAATAATAATGGTGTTGCTTGAAATGTACCCGGCTCAGTAAATAATTGTAGTTGGATTTACTGTACTTGCTGTTTTAATTCTCTGAAATTCTAGTTGAGTCAGAACTTCTTCGAACTCTGCTTCACAGGTTGGAGAGGATGTGGATGAGGTTCGAAAGACAGAATGTGAAAGTCATGTGCCTGCAGTCAAACAATTTTTTAAGGTAATCTTTAAATCCATTCTTTTTTTTTTTTTTTATGTACAAAATGAAATGCTACAGTTATGTTATGTTAGTGTAAAAGTTACACAGGTATTCATCACAACATTCATATTACATGTATTACACACACTTTTTTTTTATTTTTTTTATGTCTTACAAATATGAGGAAATGTAACATAAAACTCAATTAGATTTTTTGTTTTGTTTAGTTCTGAATGCCACTGTTTAACCGCAGGATATCTTGATTATGTGCCATTTTTGAAACTTCCATCTAAATTCTAAAGTGGCTGCATGAAATTGTGAGAAATCTAGAATAATTCAATGATAACTTTTTGCTGATTGCAGATATTGCCGGAAAATTTAAGTTAATGTTAAAACAATACCAAGACATTTAATGTCCGTTTCAGTTTTAATTGCTGTTTCTAATCGAGTGTTGCTCAGAATCGAGCTCCTATTTCATCAGATGATCCATTTCACATTTTACTGCCCGATTTCATTTTCTCCTGCTTCTCATGATTGACCACAGATGTTGGTGGCACACGATGACATTAACCTCATAAGACCCGAATGTCCTCAAATGACATTTTAACCCATCTACACTCTATATATCACCATACGATGCTTATATAAGCAGCATTAGGTATAATCCTTCTGACAAATCTTTTCCTGTTTTAAGACGTTAAAAAAGTTTAGTTATCAAGAGAAACTTAGCAGAGGAAATTGCAGTGCACATAACAGTACAGTACAGTTCGGGAGCCAGGATGGCTTAAACGAAATTGAACAGGACTTGCATTGATGTATGCTGTAGGCCTGTGTGTAGTGAATTTTTAGAGATAATAGGCAGTTCAGAGTCAACAACGATCTGTAGACATCCAGCGTACATGCTCGCAGAATATTTTGGTGCGCTCAGCTGTATCCAAGGTTCAATATAATTACCAGGTTTTTGAGGTTTTAGCACAATTTCCAGCCTCACTGCATATCAAATCACACAAAAGACCTGAAAGTAGCCTAAAACTGTTTTTTTTTGTTTTGTTTTTGTTTTTTGTTGTTGTTCCTTAGCATGGGAAACATGTGTCTTGTCCATGAAGTAATTCCATTTCCATCTCTTTAAATATGCTGTACAACAATATGCTGTATCTGTTTGTCGTACAATAGAAATGGTTTCATGCATCACAGACCCACTGACTCTTATTTTCTTCATTTATTATATCAAAAATTTGCATATTTAATGCCTTTTATTTGCTATAAAACAAATTCTTGGTAGCCACAGAGTTTTCTTAAACCAGCTCAATCTGACTATTTACTGTTAAAACCTTCTCTGATTGTGATTGTGGTTCAAACCTCAATGTTCTACCCCAGTATCCCTCTATTAGTATGCTATGTCCTATTTCGAGTCCTCATTTTTTACCATTAGGTGCAATAAAAACGCTGTGAAGCTTAATGACCCATTGTGGCAATTCGTGTTCATTAAGCTACTGTACATGAGCATAAGTGCGATCAGGCACTGATATCACGTAATACAGTATGTTCTTCTATTCCAAACTTGCCAAACTGTGTCCTCACGGACCTGACTTTGTACACAGTGGTTTGTCATGCGGGAACATATATTTACATTTACATTTCAGCATTTGGCAGACAAATACACAGCGGTTGTCATGCGGGAACATGTTTTTAGTCTTAGTTCCAGTAAACGTGAATTCTTAATGCTGCAGCATAAAAAGATATTCAAGATCATTAATGTGCATGCTTTAAATTTTGTGGCAACATTATTATTATTTTTTTGAGAAAGCCCACATACTGTATGAGTGCGATGGTTAGGCTATGAACTATGATATACTGTATTTGTAATGACCATATGATTTAGTGGTATGATGATAATGTATACAGTTCCTGCCTTGCTTTGGCCACTTACTGTATGTGTAATCTTGTAATGTAATTTAACATATAATTACACAAATTATACAATAAATGTATAGCAAATTTATACATTTATTACTTTATTTATTGCAAAAGAGTATACTGTAGGTATCTAAGAGGACTTTTGATTGTGCATAATAATGGGTCACAGTTATGAGAATAAAAACCACCTTTATTTCTCTATCGCTTGCTACATTAATGCACTTATCCCAGTGTTTTACTAGTGCTTGAATACCATAAAGGTAGAAAGTTTATCACCAACGTCTAAAACTCTCACCTCCCAGGAACATGTGGAAATGGCTTGGAGTGAGCTTAGGACTTATACAGTTGGTGATGTAGCAATAACTTCCAGTCAAGTTCCTGTAATGTGCAAGTGGTGCAGTGGACACTATGACATCATGCATTGTGCTGCAAAAACAAAACTCCTTTGATGATCAACCCAGGCCATATTTTCCTGATAAAGTTCCAGTTTGTAACATTAATTTTCTTTCGCGGATGTATGGCCTTCTTTAATAACGTTTGCACCAATCGAACGTTTTCCCGCGGCTAAGAGTCTCTTCACAGTACTGTGTGTCTTGAAGTCTATACAATCAATGGTCCTGGTTTGTCTTTAACACCCTTTGTGTATGTTTGTCTTGATAGCTTGCAATCTAAGCATGTTTCCTAAGCAAATTTAGAAAATTATTGAAGGCCATTGTGCCTACAGCTTTTTTTTTTTTATCTGTCCTGTTATGCGCAGGAAATGAAACATCTACAAAGTTTAAATGAGCTGTATCTTTTTAATAAATCCATGCATTGTCTCAACTTCATAACGATTTAAGCTAGTGGAAGCCGTGTTGCTGTGCACAGCTAAGAATAATGCTTTTATACCCTGTCGTTACCGTAAACACAGCCACAACATGACACTTATAATTTACTTTCGTGCTCCTTAAAACAGCACCAGAATGTTTCTCTGGGATTAAAATACCAATACATGGAATTCATTATAGAATTATAGAATCCCAATAATCAGATCGGCTCAATCCCATTTGTAAGCATTTAGGACTCGCATGAGTAAGGGGGCAAAGTTTTCCATTTTTTAAAAAAAAATTTTATTCATCCTGTGTGTGCGTATATCCTTCTGGAATGTTCTGTCCTCCTTTGTGAACTCTTCGTTCCCTTTCTTTTATCTTTTAAACTGAATAATTACAGTCCTCGTGCTATAGTTGTGAATACAAAGCCAGACATGATAGGAGTGAGCTGGAAGGCATGCACACACACACACACATGCGCACACACAGCATATACGAGGATATATGATGTGTAGAAACAGTGTAGGACAATCGTGCTACCAGCACTGCATGGAGAGAAGGAGGTGTAAAACGATAATGAAGTCATTGTGCCGTGCACTCTCTTCGTCCGTTACAATAATATATCTGTTTATCACGCTGAGTTTGTTGATCTTCCGTTGTGATTGATGATTGCTCAGTGACAAGTGCCCTATTCATTCCCTATCAGCACACGTTCGTCGCGGCACGTCCGTTTCCTCCTGTGCGCGAGCAGGTGTGTGAGCCGTATTTGTTTGGAATCGGCTTTGTGAATGTGATAAAAAAAATGAAGAGTTGGTTTTGCACAGGCATGTCTGCGTGTGATGAGCTCGTACTGACTTCTGTGCTAACTTGAGTAATTGTGATTCTCGTCTTGTACTTGGCTTCAGAAGCATGGGAAATAAAAACATTGGCTGCATCTGAGCATTTTTAAAAGAAATCAAGATTATTATAATTTTTTTTAAAACAACTGAACTGGTGTGTTCTGTGGTTTGGATGTAAGCAGAAATACCCATCCAGCTGTTTATTCCAGCAAGCTCAGCTCTGAAGAGGGCTGGGCGATTAGTTGGAAATGAATCGAAAGAGAGATTCTGGACGTCTATTCGACATAATCTTGCCAGTGTTAATGAATATATTTAAAATTCATTTTGTTAATACTTTAACCACTGTGTGCATTCATGCATTATTGTCTTAAAAAATACTACTGCGTGTCTAGTCACATGACACTGCTTTCATAAAAAAAATAATAAATAAATAAATATATATATATATATATATACAGTATATTCCGGCATTAATAGTTGAGCATATTTATAGTACAAATCTATATATATATATATATATATATAGTGTGTGTGTATATGTATGTATGTGTATATATATATTATTGTTCATTAATCATAATGAAGGTAAAATGTCCAATTGATCATGATATTGATTTGATCGCCCAGCAGTAACAGAAGAATAACACACGATAGATTGGTGATAGATTGGTATTCCATTGTGTCGTGTAACATGGGTTCCCTTTTCACATACAACACATCCTATAGACTTTAATAACCTGCAACAGAACATCTGACCCATAAACAGCTTCTGATATTATTTTTAATGTCGCGTAATAGCATAACTTGACATACATGACGAGTTACATGTGTCTGGCCACACCCCCTCCTCCCCCACTCAAAACCATAGATGATGCTAGCGTCGCTCTGTAATCGTTAAGGCCCGTTACACACGATCTCACAAGCCTACCATGCTTTTTAAAAATCACTTTCTATTGTTAGCCCGTTTCCTGTTTGTGGGTTGTTTCCTTCCTCTTTGGGTATTTGCGGAGTGGCTGTTCAATGGCTGGTGACAGGCGCAGCCCTGAAGGCTCTTTTCCTCAGCTCTACTGAAGAAGAAGGAAGAAGGATCAGAATGGAAGGATGGAATGGAGGAAGAGAGAAAGAAAGAAAAGAATGCACCGTTGGCCTCTCCATGTGGAAGTGCTGAGCGGTGTTGGTTCACAGCTGAATTAGACGAGCCGTGTCTGATGTCGTGAGAACGTTCACAGTCTCTGTGGTCTCCCATGGCTTCCCCAGACAGACCCTGGTTGCCTAACATTTCCATAATCACAGAGAAAAGTTTTATGAGTTTATTGAATGCGCACAGGGTCATTTGTAAACTTATTGCCTTTTTAAGGCATCACCCGGTCAGCTTGAGAGGCATCCGAGGAATGTCTTCTGTTCCCCATTTTTCACTTCGGCTCTTCTGACATGTAGTGAAATATATATATATACGCCATGGGACCTTTCATGACTCCCATTCTTAGGGAAGGCCTTGTTGATGTAGGGGGTGAAGGCACATATTGGTTATTTTTGAAATTGAGCATGGGCTATGACATGTTCCTTGAGTCTCATTCTTTGTAATGTCTTTATACACATTTAATTAAAGATTATAAATCACAGTTTTTCTTAAGGAGGCTTAGTGATTAGCACTGTTGCCTTGCATCTCCAGAGTCCGGGTTCGATTCCCGGCCTGGTTCGATTCCCACCTCTACTGTATGTGCATGGAGTTTGCATGTTCTCCTCCTGCTTGGTGGGTTCTCTCAGGATATTTAGGTTTCCTCCCACAGTCCAAAGACATGCAGATTAGGCTAATTGGCGTTTCCAAATTGCCCGTAGTGTGTGAATGAGTGGATTTGTGTGTGTGCACGAAATCGGCCAATAATCACTTAGATTGGTTGTCTCTCAACTGGCTGATCACATAAACCGATACTATTGTGATGGCGCAAAATACACGAGTCGACAGCCACATCAACGTTCCGTCACCAGTCTGGGAATATTACCAAGTCGCTTTAACAGACAAGTTCATCAAATACTGTATGCAACGTTTTTTTCTAAAGCAAAACCACATTAGGAACATCTGTAAGAACATCTGCTACAACTAACCTTATTCGTCGGTTAAAAACAACGCAACATGAATAAACTGAGTGCGAAACGTTATCCGCGAAGGGAGTAGCTAAACCTTGTGACTCAACCACCTGTAGCAGAAGCACTCAAAAAGCTCAAGCCTGGCTCTGCAGAGAGTAAAAACGATTAAAACCGTTATCACAAAAATAATAATGCAGGGAGAAATAAAAGAGCCAAGGGAGACCGGGTTTACCTCACCACTCCATACATGCAGGCTGACTGCGAGCGACTGTTCAGCACGGCTGAGACTGTCTCTTAAAAATGCAGAAATTCTCATATTTATAAAGAAATGCCTGGCCTCACTGCTTACTTGTGAGTAGGCATGATTGGCTCACCAAATTCAAAGTAACTCATGTGTGTGTTTCTTTACAAACTTTTGGAAATCTCTGTTCCATATGCTGCACATTATTATGACTGTGTGTATATCAGGACTGTCACATGTTTAGCTAAGCATTTCGGCGTGTGAGGGCCCCTTGATACTAGTTTAGGAATTGAAAATTCTTGCTTTTTAGACGAGCATAAGCTCAGTTTCTTTATAATCTACAACATAATATGAGAATGGGAATATGGAACATATGTTGCCTTCCAATAAATAAAAGTTTTACATTTATCATTCTTTCTCAGATCTTAATTATAATCTTAATTAGATTAGAATAGTTATAAATAAATAAATAAATGAATAAAACTACACAATAAATAGAACACTTTAAATGGCAAATCCCAATAACACACACACACACACACACACACACACCTGTGATCAGTGATCAGTATTGGCCGGTTCCGGTATCTGTGATCGGCCCCATTTTTTTTTTTCCAGTTGTGCGTGTCAAAGAGATGGGAACTAATTATAGGCTGAAACATATGTTTTGGGAATTACGACTGGTGTCCAAGTCAAACCGGCACTTTTGAATGCGCAGAACAACAGAACGAGCGTAAAAACTCCCTTTAATTCTCTATATGATCCCAAACTACACTAAGGCACTTCTCCCCTTCTGGGGGGGGGGGGGGGGGGGGGGGGGGGGGGGGGGGGGGGGGGGGGGGGGGGGGGGGG
>JAQQZT010000014.1:13281259-13291948 GCA_030068275.1 Clarias platycephalus
CTGGGATAGGCTCCAGGTCCCCCGCGACCCTGAATATAGGATAAAGCGGTATAGAAGATGAATGAATGAATGAATTAGCTTCCTAATGGCTAATAATTACCCTGCACCACCTCCTTTATGGTTTAACACTTGAACTGGGCCCATGACTTCACCAGCACTTTCCCAGCCTGTATAATTACACCGTAATTGCTAAAGAATTTGCAGTAAGACCGTGGCAGCCCGGCTGCTGGGCTGTATCGGAAATGCCTTTTCATACAGGAAGCGGGCTGAGTCATGGGAAGTGACTCTGATCTTTGGAGAATAGTCTTTAGGTTTGAAGTCTTCTCCCCGGGAAAGCCTCGATTACTTATCCGACGGCTCTTTACAAACGAAAAAAGTGCGGAATGTCTGTACAAGAGCATGACCGAGCAAGAGGTAGGAGTAAAGAACCAAAGTGCAAATACTGCATAGAAAATCTCACCAAGACTTAAAGACTCTTACAATAATGAATAAAGAAGTTCCTTATTGTTCATAGATATGCGTGTGTAATATTCTGTATAAAGCACTTTCTGTTCAAGGCTGTGCAGGATGAAGCAAGTTAGTTAAAGCATCCTCCATATAGTCCTGCTCATGCTCTGTCAAACTTTCACCTGTTTCTTCCCCCTGAAAGCAACCTTACAAGTATGAAGACTCACTTCTAATAAAGAAGGGAAGACAGCAGCATGAAGAAGCATCTCAGCCGAAAACATTTTATAATAAGGGAATGAACACAATAGCTTGTTGACAGATTTTCTAGCTCTTCTATAAGTTAATTAAAATAGAATCTATAGCCAGAGTGCGGATAATTTTTGACTCATCCTCAGGTATATACTTGCTTACTTGATGTTGTTGCAATCCATTGTCTGAGGGTGGCCTCACGAAGAGCTACCAAACGAGATTAACAAGACACTTTGTGTGACAGTCTGATGTATCTGCTGTATAAAAATGTCCTGGGTTGATGAACGTGAGCAATTATAGCCAATGATGTGCGATGTGTCGTTGCGGAGTAGGTATCATTTATCAGACGTGAGCTGACAACATAACCTGTTTGCATTTCATCACAATTAGGACAACAGCAGTGGCAGTATGATACTGTGCCAAAAAATAACCCAAAAGTGAGTATATTTTATATTACGTATTATCTTTAGCGAATAGAGCTTCGGTTCAGACGGTTAATATCAACCTGTGGAGCATCGTGAAGTCACATCCAACCCTAAAAGCCTGGCTGAAAGGACTTTCATCATGGTTTTGCTGTAACCAGAACGATAGAGGAGAAAAACAAGAAAGAGGGAGAATGAAGTGGAGTGAAGTGGTTAACACGGAGTAGTGGAAATTAGAGAAACATTGACAGCATAAACGCACATCTGTGTAAACTAAACTGAAGAGGTATTGGGAAGAGAGAAAAAAAAATCACTGTCCGTAGGCAAGCGTCCACTTGCACCGGCATATTAGCCTCTTCCAAACCTCATAACAGTTTATGAAGCAGCTGCAGCAACAACATGAGCAAAAGTTTTTTTGTTTTTTTTTTTGTCGCTGGAGCAGGATACTGAATCTTCAGCCACCCGAGCGACACAAGTTTCATGATTTATTCATGAACGAACAACGGGAAAGCAGATTGAGTTTTCACTCATCCGGCTGTCTGTGAATATAATATCGTTCTGCTGTAGTTTCACAAGGCAATAAAGCAACATCAGCATCATTCTTGAGTCTCAAGATTAAGAACTTAAAGAGGGGGAAAAAAAAATATCTAAAAATCGTCTGCGCTAATTCTCACTACTGACTCTATTGCAGGAAAGCTGGAGTCGTTGCCAGTGCAAATTCTCCCTACACAATGCTCTTACAGTGCACAAACTACTGTACAGTGACACCCGTAAGCAAAACACACAGAAATACTACAAGACTACATTCCTGCCCACACCCAAAATGCAGGCTTGCACTGACCGGGGAGATCCAGCCTCCAATTAGCTGACCACAGTTATGCACTCACCCACACACACACACACACACACACACACACACACATATATACGGTCAGCATGATCGCAGCCCTCATATTCAGAATTGAAGCTGGTGGATGGAACTGGTAATGCTGGTGAATAAATGTTCAATTCATTAACCAGCACAGTGGAGACAGTGTGTGCTGCTCAGTTTCATGTTCTAGTTGCCTGGAAACTGAACAGATTAATTAAAAGATGGTAATACAATACAATGGAACAACTATCTGATCATATATATACTCATTCTATTCTAATGTAACACATCATGCTTGCATGTGCAAGTTGTTGGACAGAGTTTCTGCTATATGAAAGTTTTTTTTTTTTTTTTTAAAGAGAGATTTAAGATCCTCACGCTGCACACAAAACATGTTCCTTGATAGCATGTGCGACTGTGAAGTGACTGGTGAGTTATATAACAGCATTTCCTCAGGTTTTTTTGTTCCTCGTCTTAAATCATTTGTATTCCAGGCATGTAAACGACTCTGAAATTGTCTCTGTTAACAAGTTGAAGGCTGCAGCAATTACAGCATGGGCGTCCATTGCACCTGTGTGAAGCAGATTAATTAAGTCTGCGCCAATTCCTAACCTGTCGCCAGGAACGGCTAAGATTTCCCCAAGGTGCATGAAGCCAGTGTCTTTATTGTCTTTGAGGGGGTACAACATATTTGGAGAATTTATTCTCTATTAGAAAATTGCTCTACTGGTCCCCCGGCCGTAGATGGTTATGGGCTCGTCTGATTCAAACTTGTGATAGAAAACGACAAGCATTATGAAATTCAGTACTCGAAACCGGCCAACTATGAATACCTCAGACATTTTTTATCCAGGTTTATTGGACTACAAATTTGCCCAACCTTTAAAACAATCCAAGACTTTTGGAGTCGTTTGGACATTAAAATGCACTTTTTGTCTCGACTTTCTATTTACCGTATATACTGAATAGAAACCGAAGTCGTCTTTAGGTTTTTAAATATGCCACTTGTTGAAAAACCCAGCTTTGTCATGCAACACAAAAATATCTTCAGCTATCAAGATGAGCTATATTCGCCATGTTGTTCACCCACACCCTGACCCCTTTCCCACATGCTCAAAACTTTAACAAAGTCTGCACTGAGTCACACGAATCCCCGATCGTGCCCAGTTTCTCTGAAGAGCAGTATAAAACGCTATTGTTGGAGATTGTTTTTTGTTGTTGTTGCTGCATAGACTTGTTTAATAAAGCCAAGACGTGTTTGTTCATCGTTTTTGAATACACGCCTGGCAGTTCGCAGTCCGCAGTTATAATCTTTTCATATGAAAAAAAAAAAAAAGCAGCCAAAAGGAGAGAGCTGCCGTCCTACAGTCAAATAGTAAGTAAAAAGACTTCAGCAACAAATAACTATGCATTTAGTTAACCAGCATTATGTAGGCTGAGACGACATTCCGTCAGAGTCACAGCAGCACACTGCCCTCATTATTATGAGCACAATGAGGCGTTTGAGATGTGTACGCGCGTTATCTGCAAATGTGTGCTGTGCGCCTTTGAGACTGCAGCCAGCTGTTCTCCACACAAACAAGAACAGGCTTCTTACACAGATGCGTGCTGGCTGGAGATGTGGAAGAATCAGAAACTCATTATTTGTCGAGCCAAACTTGACAAATCACTGCAAGACATCAAACGTGTAACCCACATGTGTAGATCAATAGCGAATGCAAGGAAAAGCCAACTAATTACCAGTGCAACTTTGTACAGAGTGCACAAGTCTCTGGAAACTGTACGTGGGCGACGAAGACTGAAATTCAGTCCAAAATGGTATAAATTGGTTCTTTGATGATGATGACAGAGATGGTGTCCCTCCAAAATCGCTCACGGGCGTTGCACTGGGGTGAAAGGAAACAGATATGACTTACATCATCATCATCATTATCATCATCATCAAGTTTGTGTCCTGACATCCTGGATGAGGCCACTCCCTTTATCAGAATAGAACCGTTTCATGAGAGAAAAGAAATGATCTGTCTAAAGGGCTTGTAGTTATGCTTCCATTTGTTGTTTAAAAAATATCTGAAGAAAAGATAGTTCCATACAGGTTCATAATGAACTCACTTATTTATATACATTCATGTAAATCTAAGTTTGCATGCGAGACAGTGTGGGAATTCTTCTGAACTTTATCGCTGGCTACAAAGAAGAGAAAGGGGAAAAAATCCCAAAGCAAGAAAGCCTGAAATAGACACTTACATGCTGTGATTCCTGCTAAAGGGTGTTTACTAAGTACTACATGACATATTCCACAGTGTATATTTGCTCCCTCAAACTGTTAAAATCAGTAAATGAATCAACAAACAAACAAAAAAAAACAGCATGTGCTTGCAATTTGCTATGCATAAGGTTGTACTGAATACTGAACAGAACTACTGAGCACCAGAAAGGGCTTAAAAACTACACAAGTAGCACTACAACAAAAAGTGTATGATCCACTGAGGAGCCGAGACTTGTTTAGAACTAGACAGTCGTTTTTATGACGTTTTTCCTTTTGGAAGCATGAACCCACAGCAAGCCTTGGTTGTAGCATGATTGTAATTATGCTACAGAAGAGAATAAATAACAAATTAATTAGCAACACACAAGTAGAGGCTTTCGTCACATGCTTCAGTCAGACATAAACCATAAAAAGCGATACCTTAAATGCAGTCTAGTTAAATGCATTAATGCAGCTTTAAGCAAATAAACACCTAATAGCAGCATGGCACGTGTGTATCATCCATAGTGTTTAGCCGCTGCTGATAAGGTCTATGTTTCATTCAATCTCACTTCGTACCACTCTTGTCTATGAGATTGCCAGGAAGTCCATAAATAAGGGGAAGAGAGTTACTATTTGTAACCCGAACAGAGGGAACAGTAAGCCAACACGGGCTGATCTCAGATAGCAGTTAATCCCAGGCGTCAGTGCTGCTTCAGGGTGTGAAAAGATGCACTCTCACGAGCTGGTGGAAAGTCCAGATGACGAAATTGAGCTGTGCTTTCTTAGGAGACATGTGCAGGTATCCACATACTGTATTGCAACAAATCAGTTATGTGAAGTTCGTGCTAGACAAAATAAAACTGTGATTAATATTTTAGTTTTAAAGCAAAATCGTGCTTGGGGACGGTACAAGGAAACCAAGCCTAGTTCGAGCACGCCCTTAAATACTGCTTTTTCTATTGCACTGTAATACAATATGCTTGAGCTAAGACGTTTGAGTTAAAGCATACTGTGTACTAACTTGTTTCATTTGTTCAGGCTTTGACTACACGAGACTACTAGCTAAACAAAGAAATCAGACTCGGTGTCATGAAGATCATTACACAAACACTGAATCTTCAACTCGGAGATAGAAAAAGCATCAAGTTTAAACAGTGCACGCCTTTTGCTACAGTGACAGAAACCACACTTTCCACGATTAATCTTCCTCCAGCTGCTTCACACTCTCACACACACTCACTCACTTGCAGTACCAGACAATGAGGATTTATTTTTTTCTACATTCTAGAATTCAAACTTATGAAATAACACATATGGCATTAGGGAATTAAGGAACAGTTCTTGCTAGAACAGTATTATCAAAGTGCATTTGCAAAAGTTCATTTTGCCTAAAAAAATCACCGGTTTAACAGCACCTCAGATTGAAAGGTTTACAAAGCATAGAGTAATTAGAAGACACACCAATATCAACTGTTCAAAAGAGATTATTGCAAATTTTGGACACCTTTAGCATTGCTTTACAATGTTGAAAGAAATAATCAGGACAGACCACGAAATTAGATGGTGTGCGCAAACTTTTGACTAATAGTGTACACACTTTTAAACACTTCTGCATTCACTGTTGGAAATCTTCAGCATGTACAGATAAAAGAGAAATTTATAATGATCAAAGCCAAGCATGCAGGAGAAAGAACACACTTGGAGCTACAGTGAAACCTCAATTTGTTCCTAAGTTTTGTTCGTAAGCCGATTTGTTCGTAAGTCGATTAGTTCGCACACCGATTCAGTTTTTCCATAGAAAAACAAGTAAATAGAATTAATTTGTTCCTGATTACAATGAACACGATATCACAAAATATAAAACAAAAGTATGAAAAAGCCTTAATTATGCAAAAATAATACAGCACAAAATATTTTAAAAAAAAGAAAAACTGTACAGGAGAGAGAGAGAGAACACTTCATTTTCACATGTATTGTTCAGGCACCTTTCTTAGGGAGACTCGCTGATGTGGAAGAATGAAGGACAGGAATATGGGTGGGGAAGATGTTAGTGTGAGGAAGGAGAGTCCCCTTCCATAATAACACTCAGTAATTCTCCTTCTCTTTTTTGTTTCTTGGCAGCCGTTTTTACTCAAATCTATCCAGAGAGATTTGTTTTTTTTTCTCGACGCTGCACAATTATTCTAAAGTAAGACACTGATGTGAGACACTAAAAGACATTGAAATGATAAAGTGTTATCATTCATAAGGTGTAGCACTCTGTTCACCACAGTTTTGTTCAGATGATACTTCTCGTCACTCCACTTTGCACAAAATAATTCCATCATGTGTGTGGACTGAGCAATGGTAGTGCAATTTGCACCACAAGCATTTCTCAAGCATCTCACACACGCTCAGCAAACACAGAAACATGTTCACTTTGGAAGGTTTCTTTTAAAAAAAATCATTTTCATTTGAAATACATGATATTTTTTGGGAACACAATCATGTGACCGTTGTCTTGGTAGATCGTGTGTATAGTGATTAGGGTAGATACACGCTGCGGTGAGAGAGATATAACTATACATGACACTGCACTACAGTCCATTAGTAAGTCTAGTGATATCAGCTCCTCTGTTGGATCACTGACGACTCTGTGTCCAGGAATTAATACATTTAGAGGAAAATGATGCCTTCTGAGTGCACGCGCGCGCACACACACACGAATCTCAAGAGTCTCACTCATTCACACACTCATACCCAGACAAACTGTGTATGCTCAACAGATCATATATACTGTACACATGCACACACACACACATGCATACACACACACACACACACACACACACACACACACACACACACACACACACACACACACACACACCTCTGTCCAGCTGCAGCCTTTATTTCCCAGCAGCTACACTGATGCTCTGAGAACAGACAGACAGCAGACAGAGACAGGACAAACATTACGCAGAGAGAGTAAAAAAAAAAACAAAGAGAGAAAAAAGACAGACTCACCGGGATGAATGGCAGCACAGAGAACACGGAGCAGCGGTGTAAATATAATACACAAAAGAAACAGAGCAGACATTATCTACCATATATTTTCCGATGCTACACGCTATTATTACAAAAATAAGGAAGTGGTTTCAAGAAACTGAAGAACAATGTGTGGCGTGAGGAATGGAGAGAGAGAGAGAGAGAGAGAGAGCGATGTAGGAGAGTTCCAATAACACACGTATTATTTTGGGACGTCAACCACATGAAGACTGGCACTAAGAAAGGCAAAGAAAAGGCCTCACACAGTGTCTCTACTTATGTACTTATCTAGTACACTTACTGTATGTCTGCCTGATAAATGTAGATACGAATGCGAGTCTGACGGAAATCCATTTCCTTCACTGACACAAGACAAGGACAGTTTGATCCTGTGATTCCGTGCCTTCCACAACCCCAGCTCTCTGTTCCTGTCGCTCATCCACCATATACACATCCCGACATGCCTTTCTGCTGACTGTAAAATATGGTTGTTAGCGTGACCCTAGATTTCCTGTCTGTTTAAACCACTCTGGCTTTTCACCTCTGACCTCATCGGTGTTTTTCTGGCCGCAGAACTGCTTTGTAAACTGTAAACATTGCGTGTAGACCATATACTGTACAGTTTAGTGAAACGACACTCCAGGACCAAGGTGCTACTGTACAGTACATACAACACAAATTTAACAACATAAATTAACAGAAAAACTAACTAGCTGACTTGGAGACCTAATTAGCCGGCTAGCTGGGACAAGACAGATTTACATTTTAAGTTAAACAGAGAACTATCTAATTTTTATTTATTTTTTTTAACAAAAGATACAACAAAGTGCACGTGCAAATGTGCAAACAAGAGCGACAAAGCGATAACATGACATTACAATACTCTGTGGTAATGAGGTGATGAGTTGGAAGGTAAGTAAGTAGATTTCATTCATTTATGTTCTTAAGTACATACGTAATGTATCTATGGCTTTACTTGAGGAGTTCTGTTAGGGGACACGTTTTTACTTCACTACATAGTATCTGAGGCGGTAATATCGGCAACTTCTCGCTTTTATAACTGCGTGATTTCACTCTTTTGCTATGTAGGCTAATACAAGTGTGGTACTTGAGTAAATTTGAAGGTAAGTACTTTGGTACTTTTGCTCAAGTACAACTGCAAATATGATGACTTCTACTTTTACTTGAGTAGTACTCTATCTAGGGTATCTCTACTTTTACTCAAGTATACTTCGCCCACCTCTGGTGTAGACTCGCATACAAGAGACTTTTTTTCTGTACGGTGTATGACTTCATGCCTGCTGTTGCATCTTTGGCCGACTGTAAAATTCCCTGAATGAGTTCCTATTAGGCGACACAGCATAGTGGTTAGCACTGTGTCCTCGCACCTACAGGGTCGAGGGTTCGATTTCTGCCTTGGGTCTGTGTGCATGGACTTTGCATGTTCTCCCTGTTATTGGTGGGTTTCTTCCGAGTACTCTGAATGCCTGGGGGGGGGGTGCTTGTGCTTAAAGTCTTCTGGGATATGCTCATGTGACCCTAAAAATATATTAACACCCATAGGGCTGTACAGAAATTAAAGGAGAAATAAGTTCCTATTAAAGTGTCTGGTAAGTGCAAACATGTATTTATTATAATTTTTGTTTGATTAATCTTTGATTATGATTGGTGAAAAGATTTTTTTAAAAATAACAACAGCTCTTGACAGTAGTTCCAGCTATAATTTACAGGTTTATTCGAATTTCTACAGTAATAATTCTTTCACTTGGCAGTGTGGAGTTCCCTCACATCTGTTTTCATGCTGTTCTAAATGTCCCGAGCACAGAAAATTGATACAGAAGTAACAGTAATTAACACCCAGAGCTTCCACGGGCATTCGGTTCCATGAAAAGCAACACTCTTGTGTGTCATGATTGTTTTTAGAAATAAGAAAGGATCACTGGATGGGCTTGTATCGCCCTCCCTAACTGCTGGAACTGATGTCCTGACACCATGAAACGAACCATGAAGCTTAAGGCACTCTTGTATCACCCACACACACGCTCATGCATAAAATTCACTAGGGAAAAAGCGTACATGCGGCTCTTAGAGTATAAACAGTCATGTAAGGAAGGAAAGAAACCAGAAAACAAGCATACAAATACGACTGAAAGTTCAGGAACGGTGCAGAAATGCCTAGGGATCACTCCTGAACATTTTTTTTCTCACCAGCTCTTCATTTTAGTTTAGTTAACAAGTCATGCAGATTTAAGAGGGTGTGGTTATAACGCAGCTGTTCTGGTCACTGGTTCTCTCATGATAGTCAATACATTGTGCAGAAAAGGTTTTTGATCACAGTGTTTGTGCAGATCATTGATTCTGTGAACCCTGGATAAACCTCAGGAGCAGCGAGAAATCATCTGGATATCTTCTTGTGTGTGTGTTTGTGCGCATATGCATGCTAAAGCTTTCCCAGAAAGTCATGAAATGATGTATTAACGTATTTGTGATGAACACCGCTGACATACAGCCATCTTTCCTAGAACCTACTCCCAAGTTCAGTGCAGGTTCACAGAAATAACTAATAGATATGCAACTGAAAAGAAAAAAATAATTTAAAAATCTTGATTCTTAAATGTGTCTGGAAACGCCATCTTCTCAGATGTTACATATTTCCCCCCAACACACAGCTGGTGCAGCTGGTGATCACGTTAAATCTTGACCCTCACCAGTCTGAAGCTTTTCAACACTTCATTTCTAGCAGATTAATTTGTTACAGCTCTTTGTGAGATGTTTAAGTCCACTGTCCTTGAACACACAAACTGCAACGGAATTCAGGAAGTGACTGCAACATCTGTACATAAATATATGTGTGTGTGTGAGAGTGAGAGAGTGTGTGAGAATGTAGAGCTGACCTCTCTCATACACAGCTGTGCTCCCAGGGGGATACACACAGGCCTTTCTGAGCCCAAACGATTGATTCACATTACTCCTACAAGCCCGTGCGTAGGAATATGAAGGGGGTGAAAGATGAAAAGCAAGACAGACACAGGAAGACCAGGAAATGTTAAAGAAACCTGCAAGGATATGAGAAGAACAAGAAACTTTTCCTTTCATTTAAGCACAAATGAGCAAATGTATTGAATTAATCTTCAAACACAATCTGCTTTCGAAGAACACATCCACATCCCTAAATGCAGACATCTGAAACGAAAATCTTTTTCAAATGTTCTCAACAAAACAGAATCTTTTATTTAAATTTAATGCCAGACTGACTAAAACCATGTCCTGCAGCATCTTTTTTTTAAATTCTCCAAACACTGATGCATTCTTGCCTATTTGTCACAGCCTTCTCTGGAGTTTCTGGTTTCGTGTGTGTGTGTGTGTGTGTGTGTGTGTGTGTGTGTGTGTGTGTGTGTGTGTGTGTGTGTGTGTGTGTGTGT